>JAEIIL010015635.1:0-13125 GCA_018905715.1 Drosophila lini
AAAAATATTCAATAAATTATTCGAGCAAATGTTAATTTTTTAAACTAAACTTAAACTTAAAATTTAACTAAATAAAAGCTCATTGCTACAGCACATCGATAACCGATACCTGTGGGAGCCCCCCTTTCGGCGGAGCAGAGCTTTTTATGTACCATCTCTAGGCGGGAAATTAAAGTTTGAATTTATTATTTGCCATAAGTTATTTGTTTAAAGCTTTGCCGTCCTGCTAAGCTGACATCAAAGGTAAATTAATAAATATTTTTATGTTCTTTTAAGTCTAAGCATGACAATAATTCAAAACTGTACATGAAAAGGAGAACTAACAAAGTTAAATAAATAGATATATAAATCTTACTTAATGATTCAATGATCCAAATAAAATTCTCTAAGTAACATCCCTCTTATCCAATCATTCTCTATCCTTTCGGCATATATATTTATTTACTGATTTGCTAAATATAGCTCTATTAGTCACCCGAAAGCTGATTTAATCTCTTTCTAAATTAAGCTGAAAACTTGTTAAAATTTTTGGTTTTTTTTTTCGTAATACCTAATTTTATTAATAATACATACAATTCAGCTTATAGGTACAAAGAATGCCTGCACGCAAGCGGTCATTAAGGTTGCATTCAACACTCGGGGGAAGATGAGTTAATAAGTTAATTGGTCTCGCTTCTGATGCTGACGACAATGGTATCCAATCTCAGTGATGATCACAGCAACGACAACGTCGACGCGGCTCGAGTACATCGGGAATTTCGTGGGGGGCTTCTATTGTACATACATATCTTTATTTCTTAACATTAGCGAGCAACTACTATTAGCACGACTCCTTGTTGCAGTCGACAAAGTTGCTAAACTCGGTGGCATTGGGCGGGCCCTCACTGTACAGGTAGGTCACGGGCCACAGCCGGGCGGCGGCAAAGTCGCTGAGGCTCTGCAGTCCTCCAGGTCGCGGCGGATGCTGGCTGTACTCGCTGCTGGCTGACGTGGCCTGCTGCGAATGTGGATGCTTCTGCTTCTCCTTGGCACTGGGCAGACCCAAATGGGAGTGTGTGACCTGAGTGGCATTCTTGCCGGGGAAGTACCTGTCGCTGCACTTGCGCCACTGATCAAACTCATCGCCCACAAAGCACCTGGACGGAGTGAGAAGTAATTCGTTAAGAGAGATTCTTTTTCAAGATTCTGGTCCCTAACTCACCAGGGATAGTCGAAACCCTTGCTGTAGCCGCACGGATGATCCGCCTTGCAGCAGTAGTCCCAGGAGCCCACCTCGGAGGCATCCGTCTCGCAGGAGTAGAAGCCCGTGACCAGGTTCTTTTCGCAGGGGCTGCTCCGGCGGCAAGGCTTGCCGGAAACGGTGTAGTGGCGCCAGGCCACATCGCCTTTAGCGAACAAGAAGCGTGTTTAGTGTGGTCATGAGCAGGGGGAAATGAGGGGTTGGGAAACGGTAACGGAAACGGAAACGGTGGCATGCAAATCTCATAGTTAGTAGCATTTTCTTGGGGGGATTCGTCTTTTGGTTATTGCTGGGTCTGTACATGCTTAGTAAACGTTATTTACACACAAAACATTCTCCGCTACAAACTAATTTACACATACTATATCTAATAATACAGAAACTATGACTAAACTACTGCCCAGGCAGAATCCTTATGGTTATTTACACTGGGACCGAGGTGCAACAGGTTAGTAGACTGAGTTTACCCGGTTCCCGGAAGATGTCCATGCGCCGATCATTGTTGACCCGTGATCCCCCAATGGTGTTGACCTTGTCCCGGCAGGTCCAGTCGAAGGGATTCCAGGCAAACAGCCAAAAATCGCGCTCCTTGGTGTGCGTATAGTGCACATCCTGCTTGAGCTCGGTCTGATCGAGATCCGAAAGTTCGCAGTTAAAGGAGCTGGCATGGGAGCTGGCCAAGGATTATGATTATAAAGTGTTTAAGGAACTTATTCTATATTTTTCTTACCCATAACTGAAGGCAAAGCACTTGAAGGGTGTTGTCTCCCTGAAGCGTATGCACTCCTTCTTGCAGGCCATCTCCGAGGGCACCGATATTACCTTCTTGATGGCCGGCGGCAACAGTCGAGCGGGCGAGCCATAGCCCAAATAGCAAACTAAAATGGGTTTAAGTTTTCTGTTAATACAAATATTATATATATTTCTAGGTTTAAATTACTTACGTTTCTTGTGCTTCTCATCCACAATGGGCTGAATCTCACAGCCATGGCCATAGCTGGCTCTCTCGAAGATATCAAAGGCCGCGTCTAGAATCAAATGACGCTCCTTGTCCATATCCCTCACTGGCCAATCGCTCAGCTGGCAGTTGTCAATGACTCCCGCATGCCGCTGCTGGCCATAACGGAAGGCAAAGGCTCGGCAAGTGAACTTGGTGGAACGGATGCACTCCATCTCGCACTCGCCCACAGAACGCACGGTCAAGGAGTCGCGTACAATGGACTTGAAGAAGCGTGTGGCATCAATGGCGCGGAAGAAGCACTCTTCAAAAAGGAAATATATATATATTTAATTAATTTGCATATAAAATAAAAAATCCTTCAACTCACGAGCATTTCTGGGATCTGAGAGCGCTGTACTGGGTCCTGCCGTGTCATGACGTCGCGGTGGCTGACGGCACACATCCATATCATCCGCCATGGAGTATATGTCATAATCCCTATCCGGCTCAATGTCCACATAGTAATCCAACATATTGATGGGCCTGTCGCAGAGCATGCAGTTATCCCTGCCCGCCTGGTTATAACGGTAGCTAAAGGTGTGGCAGATGAAGCTGGGCCGCTGGTCAGAGCACAACCGCTCGCACTCGGTCAGAGTGGGCACATTGAAGGCATGCTTTACGGCCGTCTTGTGCAGCCGGAAGCCTTCGCTGGTCTTGGCCGAGCACTCTGTGAAGGATTTTATAGTGAGAAAAGATATCTACAGAACTCTGAACTGTACTACTCACCATCCTGTCCTGGTCTTCGCGTCCACTGCTGTCGGTAGTCATTTCGCCTTCGGGGATAATCATCCTCGTAACCCGAGCCGGGATAGCTCAGCACCGAGTTGGACTCGCGATGCGGTGCCCCCAATTGGAAGTAGTTAAAGTCCTGCTGATCCTTGCGCCTCTGGGACTCCGTCAAACCCCAGTATGAGGAGGAGGACGACGAAGAGTGCTTGCTGCTGCCGCCATAAGAGCCACCATAGTGACCCCAGTTGTCCTCGCCGCCAATGAGATAAGGAACGAATTTATTGGGCTTCTTGTATGAACCTGGCGGAGGTGGTCCTGGTGGCCCTGCTCCATCCCGGTCGAGGTAGTTGTGCGAGGGACGACTTGGTGGTCGGTAAGGGGAGTAATCGGACCCAGGACGATACGGCGGTCGGTACTTATCAATGCGATCCGTTTCCGGACGCGGTGGCCTGTACGCTGAGCTGTCATAGCCGGAGCTGCTCGGCAGCGTCTCCCAGCGATCCGGGCGGGAGCCTATGCCAGGTCTATAGTGCGGCGGATCATGGCGATCCACATAGGGATGCTCGCCGCCGCCGTAGCTGCTTGGAGGCGTGTGACCAAAGTAACCGGAACTGGAGCCCGAGCTGGAGCCAGAGCCATGTGAGGAGAACTCATAGGAGGATGCGGAGGAGGACGAACTGTGAGAGCCATGGTACTCCGAGGAGAAGGGCGGTCTGTGCTCATAGGAGCCGCTCGACGGAGGCCCCGAAGGACCACGATAGTGATCCACGGCAGTGCTGCTTGGCGGACGATAGTGATCCCTGTCCCGGTCCCTGTCACGATCGCCATATCCTCCACCGCCGCCACTAGGCTTGAAGTACACGGGCTGACTGCTCACTGGACCCTTGGAGCAATCCTGGCAGGCACTCCGCCGACAGCTGCTGGGAGCATTGCGATCTCTCTCATAGTAGTCGTAGTCCGGGTGCCTTAGCAGGTTGGCATCCCGTCGATCTGGACTGGAGTAGAGGTCCATCTGGGCCAGCGGCATCTCCACCAGCTCGCAATCGCCCTGGCCATGACCCGACGGATCCAGTCGGTAGTTGAAGCCTTCGCACATAAAGCGCCTCTCCCGACCGCACTCCCGCATGCACTCCTCCACGCGCTCGCAGGATATGGAGCGACGCACCCAATGAGGCGCTATCCGTTTGCCGGCCAGGACGCGCCGGAAGCAGGCTGAAAAGGAGATCGGATCGGTGTTGCAGTGTGCCAGTTGCTGATGCTACCTCTTACGCAATGGAGGGCAGACAATACAAAAAAAAATATAACAGAGAAGCGGAAAAGATCAGGCATTCAACGTTGTTTCTGGGAGTCAGTGAAGCGAGGACAGAACCCAAGATCGGGGCTGGGTTGCTTCATGCAGACCCATGAAGCCTGCACTTGGAAAAAAAGGAAGTGTGTTGTAACAGAAAAGGAGAGAAATGGCATTAAGGAATTTTTACTTAATTCTTATGAGGTACGTTTTTTTCTTTAAAAAAATTTAGAACCTTGGAAAGCTACTTGGAAATCCTGGGAAGTTATCCCTTGTTCAAGGGTTTTGGCACTTGAAAAATATTCGATTGGAACATTTTTTAATCACGGTGATGGGTTATCGCTTTCTGAGTCTGGCCCTGCACTTGGAAAAAATCAAGTCTTTTGCAATAAAAAAGTGACAATAAGTAAGTAACCATTACGCTCCTTGTACCTCTTTTATTATTTTCAAAATTTGGGAAAATATAATCCTGGTGAAGAGGCTGCTGTTAATTTTCCCTCTTAAATTATAATATTGTAATCAGAACAATTCCGAAGCATCAACTAATGCAGGTGAATAAGATATGTTTGGCTGAGAAATTCAGAAAATTATTATTTCACTTCAAAGAAAGCTAAATAATTGCTTGAGAATGTTTTACATATTGTTATCTTGTCAACAACTACCAAATACATAGCTGTTTTAGCATAATTGCACCAAAACTCTTTTTAATATCTCACTTTCCAAACAAGACTTTATAAAAATAAACCAATTATCAAAAAAGGGCTGACACTTTTCTTCAAGTGCATTTATGTCTCAGTCTCAGTTTCTGTTTCTGTTACGGGCCGAATCGCTTTTCAGTCGCTTCTGTGTGTTTTTGCGGCACATCCGCTGCCGTTTTGAGTAAATTATGTTCGAGTCATGTTGGTTGCCGTGTACTGGCACTCGTACTACGTCCATCAGAGATTATCTCCGGGAAAATTGCCAGCGAGACAACGCCGTTTTTCACGCAGATGGCAGATGGAAATTATGCAAATTACATTTAATACGCACTCCAAAACGGACCTCAAGAGAGAGGTCGAGAAGTGGAATGACCTATAGTCCATTTAGACCCCTTACCCTTGGCATCCTCCACGATGATAATGGTGCTGCTGAGATCGGTGTGGCGCGTAGGACTAACGAATTTCGATTCGCTGTCGTTGAGGCAACAAAAAAGCAGAAGCAGCAACAAAAACGTGTGACTGAGGGAACGCATTTTTGTGGTAGTTCTTTTTTTTAGTTATATATTTTTTTTGGTTTGGAGTTTATGGTTCCAAAGCGGTGATTACTCGGTTTGATTACGTAATTGCTAAATTTGCGTTCTGGGCTAATTAATTTCTGTGCAATGTCAAAGCGCTTGGAACAATGGGCGACCAGGCCATCTCGCTCGCACACAGGACACGGATGCGAGAGCACGATTTCCGGACGCGCTTTTTTATAATTTTTTGGTAACTCGAAATTCTCGGTTTTGCGACGCGCGGCGCTGGCGATTCTAATCGCGAATGAACAGCGTCGGTGGTCAAGCTTGCGGTTTTATATGCGGCATTAGAAAATCGCGCGCGTTTTTCGAGCTTTTACGCTTCTGAGCCCCCGAGCCGAGAGCTTTAACGCTCTGGCTCTCGGAAAACTCCCACTTTGGTGGATTCTTTTTTCCGACTCTGTCTACCGGAGAGAAGCCTTGGGCCTCTGCTATAATGAGTGGCTGTGTTTTTCTACTCGTTTTTCGGTGGAAGATGCCTATCTTGGCCCGATGATTCAGATGAAAATACGAGGGTACAGATCACCAGCGAGATGCGATGCTGAGATGGGGAGTCAGCCAAGCGTTGCCAGACCTCGCTCAAGGATGCCGCAACGCGATATGACACGCTTATTATTTCATTTCAATAAGAGCGGACTTAATGAGGTACTAGAAGCGGTTACTAGCCTAAGTTACCCAAATAAATCATGGCTATATAAAGGGGAATTATAGCTGGCTATGTTTCTTGGAGGTATTATATTTGGTCTTCAGATCAGGGTTGATCTAGATTTTTAATTATTGTGGGGTTATCATTGTGGGTTTAATTGCCACGAGGTGGATTTATGTAAATAAATACATGGCATGAGGGAATACAAATATTTATAAGGTATGCAAACTATTAAAGGGTAATTTACAATCTAATTTATGAAGATTAGTTGCTTAATTAATAATAATAAATTGTTATAAATTGAGAAGTTTATTTGTCTTCAATAATTATGCCTACATTTTATAAAATTTAATGAACCAAAGCTTAAATATTCCTGATAAATTCATTAAACATTCATATTCCTCATATTTATGCATTTTTATAGCTCCTCTATTTTGCTTTTGTACTTTTTACTCTTAGATATAATTTCTTGATACATTTTTTCCCCTTAGGAACTAATTTAAGCAATTTACAATTTCACAAGCCTCTACACAACTTTCAAGTTCGTTGCCTAAGTCTTTTGTAGTCCTTTCAAGTTGCTCGCCTAAGTCTTTTGTCTTATCTTAACCACTTCGCTTTCAATCTTAATTTTCAATTATTTTCGCTGCATTTCCCAATCAAGCCTGACCACAGATATCAGTACATCGATCATTTCGGTCACTCTTCAGCACCAACTTCATCTTGGCTTCCCCACCAAGCCGCATTTCCGTTTCCGAGCCAATGTCACTGCTGTCAGACGGCGGCGGCGACGTCCCACTCGAACTCTAACCACAAATGTGGGTGGTTTTCGAGTTTTTGTGCAGCGGCTACATGTCCGTATTTGCATACAATGAGCAAACGCCAGAGGAGCTTGCATGCCAAGTGCAGTTCCACTCCGTTCTCTAAGCTCCGTTCTATTCCGATCTTGCACAACCCCATAGAACAGCCGAAAAAAAAAACCATAGAAAATACATATATTAGACTAGTGCTCGCCAAGATCGCTTCCGCCTCCAAGCGAATCCAAGCAGCCCAATCTCCCAGTGTAAATTACGATCTGTCCCACGCCAAATAAAAGCAAGCTAACTAACTAACTAGCGAACACGCCACCTTAGAAAAAAAAAACAAACACACAATTAATTGCGGCAACGTCATCAAGTTTTTGGCATTTGAACTTGGATTCTCTTGGCACTTGCCATATATATCTGTATACTTGGTATGTTTTATTGTATGGCATAGGGCAAACAGCATGGGCTTATGTCACCGCCACCCGCTGGGTTCATGTACTCTACAAGCCGTCACATCTGGCAAAGCCGAAAGGAAGTCGCGTCGAAATCAAAACACAAATCGTTCTTTGATGATCTCGACTGGCGAATTTTTATTTAGAATTCGCCATATTTCTTTTGCACTTGACAACTCAATTTCTTCTGTAAAGAACAATGAGATCATGTACATGAAGAAGAAGCCGGAAAGATAACCTTGGAGGGGTTATATATGGTTTTTCTACGATTTTCTATATCTTAAAGGAACTTGAGTAGAGAAAATAGGTAAAAAAGGATAAATATCACATTAGTTTTAAAGTGAAATTCTGCATATATTCTTGTTTTCTATATATTTCTTTAAAAGGTTTACTTCTATGGTAAATATTTCATCTTTAAATACTCTTCAATTAATAATTTACTGCATTAAAATACCTATTAGAACCCCTGTGTCTGCCCCAGATTTTTCAGCTCATTGTAGCCCCTCGCTTTTGGCCATTTATCAAAACCTTTGGCCGCAGCATTATTTATTATACCGTTTTTGGTGGGTGGGTTAGTTGCGCCGAGCTTTCGGCGCGGTGTGTCGAATGTTTTTGTATGCGAATGTGAATAATGCACCACCGCCCACTCACCCCAACCCCATCTCCATCTCGCTCCCAAAACCAGATCCGATGAGCATTATGCCAGGCTAATGGGTTTAGTTTTGTTACGCAAATAAAAGCCGCCGAATGTGGGTCAATCGAGAGCGGCTGTCATCTGTCAGTTGGCGTCGACCCAAAAGCTAATGAGTTTTAGTTGTAGTTGTAGTTTAGCCAGCTTAATTCTACATTTTAGTGTCATTGTGGTGGTTGCCGTTGTTGCAACCCTCAAGTGACCCGTGTCATAGTCATAGTTTATATATGATTAGCCTCAGCCTGTCTAGGGGGTTATAATGGGTTAACTTATGGGACAGAGCGAATCCATGAGTTAGTTGAGGTAGAGGATTTAGGGGTGAAGATCATATCTCAACAACTCACCCTTAAGTTCATCCATGGGATAGCCTAGGCGATCGCGGTCCCGATCTCTATCGCGGTCTCTGTCACCGGGCATGGGACGTTCTGTAATATTACAAGAATTATTAATTTAAAAAGAAAAAAAAATTTATTTAAAAAATATTTTTCTTACTAAAGTCATCCGGATTAAAGTAGGTGGCTATAGTCTTGTCATCGTCATAGCCTCCATAACCATCTCCTGGACGCATGGCGCTGCCATTCCTTCGTATATACTCATCCCTCGGCGGCGGTGGGGCTTCATAGGGTGGTGGTGGTCTAGCCGAAGGTCCGTTCATTCCATAACCATCATGCGGCTGCTGTGGCGGCGGATCAGGACGATTGGTGTAATCCGGACGTGGCTCCCTATGGCCATCGTAGCTGGGACTGGGTCGAGGTCCATAGGAAGGTGGTGTAGAGCTGTCATAAGGACGTGGTGGCGGCGGCGGGCCTGGTGGATAATCTGGACGATCAGCAGTAGGCCTAGGCGGTGGTCTAGCAGCATAGCTGGGTCGCTCCTCGGAAGATCCACTCGAGGGCCTCATTGTCGGGGGCGGAGTGTATCTCTCCGGTGAGCCATAGCTGTAGCCGTTGCCATAACCCAAGCCAAAGATGGGTCTAGGTGGACCATGTGGAGTGGGTCGTACGCCATCATCCTCCGCAGGATCCACTGGTCCATAATGCGGGGGACGATAGCGCTCATTCACCTCGGGAGCATTGGCAGCATAACCACCAGGAATGTAGACATCCTCGTTGGGCGAGGGATAGTTGTTCTCGTACAGAGTGGGATACTTGTACAGCGGATACAGATCATGGGAGAAGTACAGACGATCTCCCACACCAGGAGAGGGTCCCAGGGAAGAGAGAGACGGCGGAGGTGGCGGTGGACCGCCGTCAGTGTGGGGAGTGGGATTCACCACCAGCACGGGGGTATTGCCCACGTCCAGCGGTCGGTTGGGCAAATCCACGGGCGTCGGTCCCGGCGAGATGGGACTGGGACCCGGGACGGGCTGGAGGCCGGGGCCAATCGAATTGTCGCTCAAGTCGAAGCAGTTCGTCTTGCGCGTGTACAGATCAAAGTCGGGATCGAAAATCACGCCCCCCGGCCGCCCGCCGCCCCCGGAGCCGTACTGTTCCGACGACAACTGACAAGTGCCGTTTCCGCGTCGATGAACACTGCAAAAAATCCACAGCAAAAAATACAACAAATTGCCGAAAAGATACATAAGTTGGAATGGAAATTGGGCAATTAATTGGCCAACTGACAGGCTTGGAGGAGGAGACTCACCCGAACGAGATCGCCTGACACTTCTCGCCCGCCTGCAGGCACTTCTCCTTGCACATCTTCAGCGAGTTGGTGTCTTCGGTGCGGAAGGTCTTCTCAAATGGCAGCATCGCCTCCAGCGCAATCCGCTCGAAGCAGTCTGTCGATGCATAGATGCAGAGATTGGGGGTATTACAAAAGGTTCACCTGACAGTTGGGCAATGAATGCAGTTCCCCCTTCCCTCCCAGTTCCAAGTCCCAGCTCAGCCATTGCGTCACCGCACTTGCACTTTCAAGGCCACCTCCGGCCAGTGGTGCTCCACTTCGTCCACTCCACTCTACGGTAGGTTAGTTTTATTGACTCTGCAATTGTCTCTGTTGTCCAATTGTTTGCCGGCTTTGTTCTCTATTCGAATTTGAATTTTATTAACTTTGCGTGCCGCCAGTTGAGGCATTAACCCATCGGCGACCATAGAGTTCTGCCTTCTCTTCTATTTTTTGTCAGTGCATGAATAATTCAAAAAGGTCAAGCCGCAAACAAAAATTGGCCATGCTTGATGGATTGGCCCCCAGCCTATGGTTATTAGATGGGCATGATATTTTCCAAGAAATTACCTCATTTAGAATATTTCCTATGTGATGTTAATTACTCTAGTTTAATATTTACAAAATAATTTCGGCTAAACTTTTGTTTAAAAAAGAGATTAATGATTGTTTGAAATAAATATTTACATATTTTTTGTTTATGTTTTAACAAAAGGTGTCATCTTCTCAAATATAATTTACATTATTCTGAGTGCAGGTCAAGGTTTAGAACAAAAAAACCGAATATAGATGTTTATATGTTCTTTTTCACATTTTGAAAATATGTTTTCTATATTTTAATATAAAAACTTCCTTAGTCAAATATAATTAAAGAATTCTACAAAATGAAAAAAACATTAGCATTAAAGTTAGCTCCATAGAAACACACTTTTGCTTACAAATTTTACAAAAAAACGAAAAAAAAAAACAAACTTAATAAAAAATGGGTAATAAAAAAGACAACTATTCTTTTAATTACCATATTTTAATAATTTTCCCATTCGCATAATAAAGTTCTTAAAAGTAGTTCTCGCAAAACATCATAAAAACGGTTTTAACGATCAATTGTTGATAAGCTTAAATGTTGTTAATTAACACATTAAATGTATGTAAATGAAGAACAAAGTGTAAACTACGGGAAATTCGTTTATGGTATTAGGAACAAAAAATAGGAAAATTATATATTAAACAAACATAATTAGTAATGTTATAGGGCTCGAATTAAACTTTTATAAAAAAAAAAAAAAATTGTTATATGCTGTAATTGAGCAAAACAAAAATGAGTTTAATGTTTTCATTTATGGTAGGTATATATTTTTTATGACACTATAATAACAACATTCTCAGTCTGAAAGCCTTTAATTTAATATCATTCGAGTACAATTTAAGATAATTGTGCTATAAACTAATGTAACTCCTATCCCCATTAGGATTTTCCTACAGTTAATAGAATTCTTCTGTATCTATGCTGGATTTCTTCATTAAATTAATAAAAATAGGTTCTACCCATCGTGGGTGTTCCTTATTTAATACCAGAGACCTCAAAGGGTTTACTGATCTCTCCCTACATCTACTGATGATCATAAAGAGCACCCTATAGGATCCAATAATTTCCCACTTACCATTGCGTGCAGAGACCAATTGATTGTCGACTGTCAGAGCCGATGTGGCGGAATACCAAAGGCCGATCAGGTGAAATGCGAGCAGCAGACGCAGCATCCGTTGCCCGCGATTGTTATAGCCAATCGCGATCATCTCGCGTCGATATCCGATAGCCAAAACTGATGCTTTCTTTTAGATTTGGTAAGCTCACTTAACTCGCTTTTTTGCGGCACTTCCCTGGCACATTATCGGCGGTTTCACTGGATTTTTCAACTGGGCTCTTGTGCCCGAAGATTTGCTCGAGGCACCGACGGGATGGACGAGAGATTGCGAACTGAGCGCCGGCGATCAGCTCGAGGCGCGTAGAAACCTTCTTCTTTCTTCCGCCTTTCTTTGCAGTCGCGTGTGTGTTTCTTTTTTCTTTCTTTTTTTATTTCTGGCTTTCGCGTTACGATTCGCTACTTTTCACATTCTTTTCACCGTTAATTATGTTGCCAAAATATGCAGATCATTAAAAATGAGCCAAGATCAGCTTTATATTTACGGGCTCGCTTTCTGCGAAGATTCTGCGGTTGCGGAAGAAGCCGTCTCAGTCTACATAATTATGGTAAGATGGGTGTGTGTAACTGCGGGTGTAAAAGAGAAGGAGAGAGTCAATAACCTGACCGACCAACCAAGCGCGATACGGATTAGGGTACGGAACTGAACCTTCTTATAGACGATGACGTCAGAGTTCACTGAACACACACATACACAGAGGGAGAAGAGAAGGTGCCTGTGACCTTTCCACCAAAAGTTTTCGGAGTTGTCCGATAATTAAAAACTTGAATGACAAAGTGCTCATCAATGCGTAAATCCAGCATTTGTCATACCAATGCCAGGGGGTACGAAAATAAAAACCCAAAAAAACAATTAAAAGTTATTTTTCATAGTTTTTTTTTAAACAAACTTGGGAAAGAATCTTGATGATTAATTAAAAGCGGAAAGAACAATTCTTGGCATAAAAATGGAATAACTTTTATGGAGACTTTCTTCTTTTTGGAACATTGGTAGCGAGGGAAAAATTCAGGGCAGGGAAATTAAGCTGGGAAATGTAGCGAATATAACGGTAGTTCGTTGCGCTTTGACACTTTTGCGAATCGCAAATCTCCACAATTTCGGCTAATGACAAGAAAGCCAAACTCTCACACACCTAATTTTAATTTACTTTTATTTTAGTTTCTTGTTTTAAGCTTAGTTTTGTTTTTGATTTTCTATTTTTATTTTATTTTATTTTATTTTTTATTTGTTGTTTTGGGGCTCGTCTCGTTCGGTTTGGCTGCGTCGCGCACTCGACGCCGATCCGCACTCGCTAAACAATTGAAACTGAATAAAAATTCTGATTTAGTTGTGTTCGAAACTCATCGGAAGAGCAGAAAGCGGCGCAGACGCGACAGTGCTGCGGCAGAGCCGCGGGCAGAGGCAGTGGCAGCGGCACCGACAGCTAAGCATCTCTCTCTTCCTAAATTGTTGAATTGCTGCACTGAGAAAAAATAATTGGGAAAGCTTATATTAATTAGGAAGTATAAAAGAACAAATATATAAATATTTGTAACCAAACTTAAAGCCATTCCAATTAGTTCAATAATAAAAGTAATATTTTTAAATCTATCTATAAGATTTTAGTCGTATTTTTATTAATTTTTATAATTCTATTT
>JAEIIL010015648.1:0-39871 GCA_018905715.1 Drosophila lini
ATGTTTATAATGCTGAGTTACGGAGGAGTATTAAGTATAGTTATGTTTACATAATTTGAACTGTTTTCATGTTTTGTTTGATTGTATGTTATGTCAAGACTCGGTCAGGGAGGTCTGGAGGGAATTTTCTTTATATACAACAAATCTTGTCTTATAATATTTATTCTAAAGTTTAACGTTGCATCAATTTTAAGGGTGCCATCAGGTCCCATGTTAGCAGCCGTATTTTTCCATTGTTATACGCGACTAAATCTACCTTTTAGAATTAAGGTCCGAATTTTACAGGGTATTTCTCCGAATGCAGGGGTCAAGCACCAAACGACTTTCCCACATATACCTCTCAGCAGAAACAAAGAACATCAAATTTTCATGGTCAAATTTCGACCATTCGAACGCGAAATGGTGTCCGGGCCAGTCCAATAAATAGACGAAAGTCCAAGTGCGAAGACTCCAGTAATTGGCGGACACACCTGCGAGAATGTGGTTCGGTTACCTGGCGATTGTGGGTCTCTTTTTAGGGGTTCCCTGGACGAGTGCTCGACGAGGCTTCGGACCCGGGGAGCAGGACTGGGGCTACGTGGACGTCCGCGAGGGAGCCCATATGTTCTACTGGCTCTACTACACCACAGCCAACGTGAGCACATACACGGAGCGTCCTCTAGTCCTCTGGCTGCAGGGTGGACCTGGAGGCGCCTCCTCCGCACTGGGTAACTTCTTGGAGCTGGGGCCTGTAGATGTCAAGGGTCAACCTCGCGAAGGGAACTGGGTCCAACACGTGAACCTTCTCTTCTTGGACAGTCCTGTTGGAGCGGGCTTCAGCTATGTGGACAACTCCAGCCTGCTGGTGACCAACAACGAGGAGCTGACGGACGACCTGATGACCTTCATGATGCACTTCTACAAGCGCCATAGCGAGTTCAAAGAAGTTCCGCTGCATATCTTCTCGGAGAGCTATGGCGGCAAGATGGCACCAGCGTTGGCCATCCGCCTGGATAAGGCCATGAGTTTAGGTGAGTTGGCTGCGCCAGGAACCCTGAGATCCGTCACCATGGGCAATCCCTGGATATCCACACGCCACATTTGCCGGGAACACTCCAAGTACCTGTTCGTGAACGGGCTGATCGACGAGGACGGAGTGGCGCAAATTGATGCGCAGGAGGAACGGATTCTCAGCGCCCTCAAGATGCATGAGTTCGAGAAGGCCACGGATGAGTATCTGCAGTGGTTCGGTCTTATGCAGAACCTCACAGGGGAGGTCTTCTTGTACAACACGCAGACCCACGTGGACCCGTCCGAGGACCGCACCTACGGCTATGGGGATGACCTGGTTCGATTTATGCAGGAGGATGTGGGTGAGGCTCTGCAGATTAACGGCAGTATCTTCGCTGCGCAAGTCATAGAGGTCTTCGGCGCTCTGCACGGAGATCGCCTGCAATCGGATATGATTACGAGTAAGCTGTTCTGCAGGCTTGAAAAGCGAATTTTTAGATTAATTATTCAGAAGGGTGTGGTTAATTTATATTTGTTTATGCCCCTTTAGTTCCACGATTGCTGAACGAGACCTCCGTGGCGATAAATATTTATTCCGGGCAGCTGGATACCCTGGTTCCCACCTCAGCCACCTTGGCTTTGATCAAAGACTGGGTCTGGGCAAATAAGAGCGAGTACCTGCAGGCTAATCGCACTCCCATCGTGATCGAGGGCAGACTGCAGGGCTACGAGAAAGTCGGCGGCAAGTTCGGGATGTACTGGATCAATCGATCGGGTCACCTGGCGCCCGGAGACAACCCGACGGCCATGCAGCATGTATTGAGAGCCGTCACGCAGTATCAAAGCGATTCCTCCGAGTAATGTATTTAAAGTGTGTCAGTGTTTTTTAAGTTGCTCGAATAAACCAAAGTTGTTAGTTGAATTTCACGCCTTGAGGCGGATCCAAATGCACCGCCAGATGCCCACCTCAAGTTCTTTTTGTTATTTTGGTAAAGTCCAGTTGAGTGTAAACACGCGCAGTGTGTTCCGGCCTCCTAAATAGCACATGGGGTCAATGTTTATCTTTCAGCAGTGATTATTTGCGTTCGATTTCACTTAGGGGTACACATTGCGGTCCCAGACACTTCGACTTTTCCTCGAGTTCTCCCCGTTTCCCCAAGAAGCTTTTTCATCAGCTCTTTAGGGGGGTTTCAATGGTGTATACTGTGAAATACCCTGTACTTGGTAATGAATGAGAACATTTTTGGTTCAAAATGCTATTTCGCTGAGCTCATTAAGGAAGGAAGGAAGCCATTAAATATAAGAACTGGATGTGAGAGCAGAGGGTAATCTCCGTTTCGCCCACCGTCCATTGTTTTGTTCTCCTATTGTTTATCAGAACTCTGAATGTTTACCAATTTATAATTAGCCACCGGCCAAAAGCTTGCCAGATCAGTGCGCATTCGCCGCTGAAGCAGGCAAAATTCGCGTTTAGTTCCACTTTCCCCTTAAGAGAACTGTGATCGACGAGATGCAGCTAACCCAGAATGTGAAGAAATTTTGGCTAGTAGGCCTGGTCATCCACATAACGTTGATATCGGTGCAAGGTGGGTACGTCTTGAGGAAATAAAAGCGAACAAGGGATGTCCTATGATGTAGTTAAATAATACCCCTGAAAACTCTTGTTTTAGGGCGCGTCGGCATGGGACCCGGTGACCAGGACTGGGACTACGTGGAGGTGCGCAAGGGCGCCCACCTCTTCTACTGGCTTTTCCACACCACGGCCAACGTGAAAAGCTTCACGGAGCGACCCCTTGTGATCTGGCTGCAGGGCGGGCCAGGAGTGGCATCCACGGGAATCGGCTGCTTTGAGCAACTGGGTCCCATCGACATTGAAGGCCGGATCCGGGACAGCAGCTGGGTGCAACACATGAACGTGCTCTTCGTGGACAGCCCCGTGGGCACGGGCTTCGCCTACGTGGAGGATCACGGACAGTATGCCAGCAGCAACCGGCAGATAGCCCTCGACCTGGTCACGCTGGTGGAGAGCTTTCTGCAGAAGCACCCGCTCTTCCGCCGCGTGCCCCTGCACATCTTCTCGGAGAGCTACGGCGGCAAGATGGCGCCGGAATTCGCCCTAGAGCTGCATCTGGCCAAGCAGCGGGGACGCGTGGACTGCCGACTGCAGTCGGTGGTGGTGGGCAATCCCTGGACCTCGCCCTTGGACAGCATTCTCGCTTATGCTCCCTACATGCTCCAGATGGGCATTGTGGACGGCGACGTGTACCGTCGAGTGTCGCAACTGGCCGGCGAGTTGGCCGCTCTAGTGTACCGCGAGCAGTGGCAAAGTGTCCTTGCGAAGGTGGGCGATATTCAGGAGGAGATCGCCACTATGACTGGCGGGGTATTCATATACAACACCCAGCGGCGCGTTCATCAGGACGAAATATACCGCTACGGCGAGGACCCGCAGATGAGCCACTTCCTGCGAACGAACGTCACGCGGGCGCTGGGTCTCGGGAAGATGCCTGTTTGGATGGAGCAGAACGCCACGGTCTTCATGCGACTCAGCGAGGAAATCTTCAAGCCAGCCACCAAAATTGGTAATCATGGCTGCCCATTATTTGCAATGTTGACTCAATGATAATGTCATTTCTAGTTACCAAACTTTTGGACGAAACCCCGATCCGGGTGGGCTTCTTTTCAGGAATACTTGACTTACTCTGCGCCACTCCTGGCACCGTCAACTGGATTGGACGATTAAAGTGGCGAAACAGGCAAAAATACCTGGAGGCGCCCCGCACTCCCTTTCGCATCCGGGGAGTGCTCGAGGGATACGAGAAGCACGGCGGGCGCCTCAGCATGTTTTGGGTCTTCCGGGCAGGACACCTGGTGCAGCAGGACAACCCAGCGGCCATGGAGTACATCTTGAAATACTTTACGACCTTTTAGTGATCCGGAAATTAACAAAAGATTTTAATAAAGAATAGCTACAAATTTTGATAGGAAATATCCATTTAGTTGGATTTTTATACAGAAAATGTTGTGTTTGCAAAAAGGATTTTGAAATTGCCGTCTGTTTTTAGGTTTGCTTGAGATTAGAGCAAGAGACCCTCACACCCACTAGGAAAGTGTATAAAGTTTCAGGAGTAAGGCAATCTCAATACACTTGGTAATTAAATGCCATAATTCTCGAGTCAAGGCCGCAAGCCATGCCCACATAAGCCACCCACCCAGGCAACAACAATTTTCTAACAATTTACTCAAAATTAACTGAATTTCGGTTGCCCGTCCTCCCTGGCCCAGAACTTTCTGGCTGGGATGCGGTTGGCCGCATCACACGGACAGACATTCGTCTGGCTCAGGCAGCCCCATTGTTGGAGCGCTTTACAGGTGCACCGCATCAATTTATTTTCCACACAAAAGCCTATTAAAAGTCTTACACACTTGGGCATTGATGAGTGGCTGGGGAACTTCCAGCTCGAGTCTCGGTAAATGTTTGCCAAATGAAACCACTTAACCTTTTTTTTCTCCCGCCGCCGAAAGAAAAATGAGCAGAGGGGCGGCGAGGGCAGAGTTGGAGTTGGAAAAATGCTGTGCTGCGGCGACCGGGACCGCAGCAAAACAAATTAATTAAAAACTTAAAAGTTTGTCTGGGGAAACATCCCAATTGGCTGGAAGGGAAAAGGCCCACGAAGATAATTTCTGCAAAGACGCCCTTTTCCAAGGCTCATTTGTAGACGCCACAGAAATTGGACAATGAATTCTATTTTTTTTCACCTGAAAACAGACTCTTCTTTTCAAAGATAAATGGTGGTTATTACATACGCGGCATAGGGTTCTTGGAAATCAAAAGCAATCTCTACCCAAAATTCATGACCACAAAAAACACATTAGCCCCCATATTTATGCTGGTTAATTTGTGTAACCTACTTTGATGGAGATCCAATTTGACAATTGATTTTAGCGGCACAGCTCCCTACATATTTAATTTTCGGCCATACTTCCGCCGTCTGCCACGTATTTTTGTCATCAACAACTAATTAGGAAATACTTACGGGCGGGAACGGCAATCGAAGCCGCCGAGCCGCCAGTGGCGAAGAGATAGATGGTAATTGGAGTAGATGGCTTCTGTGCTCGCGTTCCACACGAACCGCGCCGCGTCACGTCAGAGCCCGAGTAATTTTCACACAAGTTAACGCCACATATCGTGCATATTAATTATAGGCAAATCTAATTTGCCAACCCGCAGCACTCCGGATCCCGGATTCCGTATCCCTGTGCCGGTGCCAGTCCCAGTCCCAGTCCGTGGTCACGTAGGAAGGCCGGGGAGCCAGGAACACCGAGCCGCTCTGCACGTATGTCGAGGGCTCAGGGCAGGTTAAGTCGTGGGCTGGGCCAAGTGTGGCTGCCACGTCTCTGGATCGGGGGAAGCTATTGTAGCCATGTCAAATATTTATAGGTAAGCACGCCAAGATTTACCACGCAGCTCACAAATTGCCCGTGTATGTATGCCGGGTCTTCCTTGGCCCGGCCAGGAGTAAAATAAATTAAATGCCTGCTGAAACAAAAGAAAATTCCTCGCATGAAAAATGCGGCTGCCTGCTTGGAGAATGCGGCTGCAGGACTAGGGGGAAGCCAGGAGGCAAGTGCAGGGGTGAAATTAAAGAAGGCAAAGGTGAATAAATGGGTGCTAATTAGTAAGCAGTCAAGTGCAGATGTTGCCACTCGGTCGGGCTCTGGGGATGGATCAAAATCAAAATAAGAAGCTTTCCAAGAACTAATTCGCTTTCTTCGACGACTTTTTTATAATTAACCAATTAACTATTGAGAAGCAAAGGTCTTATACAATCTGTACAGATATGAATCACTTTGAATTTATCCAGATCGGCCTGTGTAGTTATGAGTATCTGAACAATGGTACACTGAAAAAATACGAGCCGTGCAGTTACACTTGATGCCGTTCTCCTCAAGTACCATGCCCAGTTTCTTAAAAAAGCGTTCTCGTCTTTCCGGCTGCTTAAAAACATCCTTGAACTCATGCCAGACCCCCCACCCACTCAGGATCCTGATGACAGTGTTGCAAAAATTTTCCTTAACTATTTTTTCTCGATCTCTTATATTTTGGAGACACTCTTCACGTTTTTCTGAGGAAAGGGGAAATATTATAAATGTAAAAAGAAACATACATAATAAACATCTATAGCTAAACACTGAGTAATACTGAATACTCACGCGCCCCAGATTGCAATTGTAACTCTTTGAGGTATTCACACCGCTGGAAGGTCTGGTACTCGGTGGTAATGTCGTACAATCGCGGATCGTACAGTGCCTTCTCGACAGCCACATCTGTTTTATCGGTATAATCAGCACACCGACTGAAGTCGGGCCCAGCATAGGGAATACGCGTATGGGAACGGCACTCGCGGAAGTGCCTGCGGTTCTCCTCCTGCCTAGCCATCTGCTTGTGCACCATCGATATCATTTGGCCGTTGTGGAATCGGAACGCCATAACGGTTAGAATATGATCAATTTTCGACGTGCCCAAGGACTCTAGCATCGAGACCATCCCTGGCACGTATTCGGTTTGTTTCAGGTAGTGCAGCTTCTGGATGAGGCTGTAAATCAGCTCCTCGATGGCACTGGTCTGGACTCGGGTCAGGCGTTGCATATCGTGGACATGCCGCCTCTCGTACCAGCCACGGAAGAGGGCCTGAATGCGGCTGGCCATTAGGTTGAGGTGATCGAGGTACGCCTTCTGTAGCCGCCGCTCGAACAGGTGCCACAGGTGGCGCCGCAGCCGGAAGCCGCGCCACAAGCGCTGGATGGCAATAGCCGCTCGCCATCGCTGATCGCGCAGCTTCCGTTCGCGGTGACCGCGCCAGAGGGACTGGATGCGGCGGGCGGCAATGAACATCTTGTAGTCGATGATGTACGCCATGCTCCTAGAGAGAGGTGGGTTCCTTTGTCAGGATATTTGCTCGGCTGGAGACATGGTTCCCTTCCGTATTTCTGAATACGGTTCCCTCACCTGGTTGGCTGCACCTCTAAATTCCACTCGATGCATTCCTCCTCCTCGCCTTCGCCATTGCCCTCAAAACTGTGAGTTTGGAGGCTATGATTTCATCATAAACGTGGTAAGGTCTCAACTTACTCCAATTCAAATATTTCTGTTGACATAATGGAAGGATTTACCAAATGCTATATTTTGTTTATTTTAAAAGAGTCTTCTGGTGTCTGTGTTGCAGCAACAATTAAAACGAACCAGTATAACTATATGTTTATGTTTATTTATGTGTTGTTTTGGACGAGCTTTCCTGGAGAGTTGTGGAGTATGATTAAATTTAAACTTTAACTTCAAAACTGTCAGAAAAATCAATGAACATAAAGCATTCTCTTGTTCCCATCACATTTTAATATATTTTATAGATTACAAAAATGCAGAACACATATCGAGGGAAATATGTTCTAAGGGAGCTACTGTTTGGCAATCAGTAAGTTGATTTGCCCCATCCAGGTCTTAATAAAAATGGTCTGATATAATTTGGCAACATATTTGCATACTTTGCGACGGGTCCTAGTAGGTTGAACGTGAGAGCATGTGAAGGACGTAACAGGGGGGAAGTAGATTAAATTGCATGTCAACGGCAATGAAGCTTGTCTCGAGGGGAGGACAATAAAAAGTCAAGCGAAATTATTTAAAGGTGAAAAATGGCTTGATAAAGTGGGGAGAAAAGAGCTGATGGCAGCAGGAAAGCCGAAGCCTCAGCACCCTTTTTCCCCCCAATCATCTCACCTGTGCTTCTCTTTCCCTTTAGCGCTCAATCAATTTTTGTCAATTTCTCTCCGCGCCTTACGCCTTCGACTTCTTGGCTCTCCTCACGTGATGGCTTCTTTATTATTTTCCTCAGAGCTGCAAAGCTGTCCTGTCTTCAAGGCTTGAGCAGCGGCGGTCCTGATGGCGGCCTCCCGAATGACGCGTGTCGAAATTTGACACTTTGTGCGCACATCATAAATTTTCAAGTTATTACCAAGCACGCTGGCTGTATGAATTAGAATAGTAAGAGGGCTAAGGACTAGATCTAAAGAGCTAATTTAGAAAAGTTAATTACAATATTACAGCTATTAGCTTAACTTATGGAAAAAGTTTAAGCAGGCTTAATGCCTTCAGAGAATATGAATGGACTAGAACTCACCAGCATATCCTCCTGCAGTCGAAGCACACTCGGTGTGCCACAAAGTATGCGATCAATTTTTATAGTCCACATGCAGCGCCCAGGCCCCAATGCCACAAGCCCAAGCCAAGCCAGCGCAACCCCTTCCAGCCCGCTCTAACCCCATTGACGCCTCCGAGCTCCACGGGGGTCTGACGCTGCCATGTTTCGCCAATAATTTTCAATATAATCAGCACCTGTGACGACGCCGAGCATTTGCACAAATGTTGCTAATGTACAAACATTTGTGTGCCAGTGTGTGGGAATAAAAAATTTGAAATGCCTCGGCGGGGGCCTTTCTGCGGGGGTTGTGTCCTGTATTCTGTATGATGGGCTTGTGCCAGAGGAGGGGCCTCGTAATGCCATGTGCTGGCGTTAATTTCACCACATGCGGTTATGGCTGGCGGTGCCTTAAAGGGACTGTGCGTGTGTGTTCGGGGTTGGGAACACCTGGAAGAAACAAAAGGTTCGCTTAATTTATTTCAACAGACTTAAAATCTGAGCAGTGCGGATAAGCAGTCTTCTTTTTCAAATTTTAAACGAGACAACAGACAATAATTATACGCTATAGTTGGACGAAATATATATTTATATTATCTACAGCAACTAGACTCTTAATTTGAGAGACATCTGGAAAAAGCTTATAAAACAGACATGTCTGTTACATATGTAAACAATTGGAAAACAATTTCACAGAAATAATACCTTTGTATTATGCTGAGAAATATAACAATTAATCTGATTAAATTTTATAAAATGTGGATGCCATTATTATACAGCTACCACTCTAAACTGGCAACGTATTGGTTTTGTTGTTCCTTAAAAAATATATAAATATCATCAACAAGTTCTCAGAAATATAAAAGATAACCTTCTTCCCATTTGACAAAAATTTAAATTGAACAAATATTTCCCTCTAAACTTAAGTTCAAAGCGTCTTAAATTCCAAGTATTTAGCTCATATCTCTGTGTTTTTTGTGCATTAAGTGAATGCCTATTTTAGATTTATATAAATATATTAAAATGTTGAAGAAATTTAAACATAATTCGAAGAATAAACTTAAGAGTGTTTAAAATAGTTTGCAAGTCAATGCCACCGTGTAAGTTGGTTTAAACGTATTTACGGACACTATTTAATAACTTAAAATTCAATTGCAAGAAAAGCCAAGCACAGTGAGAAATGTCAAACGGCATTAATTTCTCTTTCTTGGTAACTTTTTCATACAATCCGAATGTCATTTATAATAAAGATAACACTAAAGCTGAGAGCCTATTTTGTGTGGACACAGACAGTCGGACATTGTTATTTCTGTTTCTATATAAAACCAATTCCCAAGAAATATCTCCTCTCCCTTTCATTTAATCTAAAGTATTCTCAGAGTGACTGCGAAAATGACATAAAAATCATATACATATGTATTCCGTGGTATATTTTTATTTTGCGAATCCAATTAAAATCCCCTCAGGCCTTTATAAAGGTGGGGCAACCACTGGCAATATTTCATTGTGTCGCGTCTGCCTTAATTGATCGGTCGAAAGTTTCATTTAAAGTGGTTTAAAGTTTAAAAGTGCTAAAAATTTAAGTATAAGATTGCACTGTAAAATATTGTGGCTCTTATTAGGGTCTTTTCTTTTTCCATGTGTCCTGACTACAAAGGACGCCGGGTTAGTATGATTTAGATTTGGGAATAGGAATGTTCATAATCCAATATATCAAACAATCAATTGTGCCAAATGAAAAAAATGAAGGTGTTGAATATTTTAGAAAAGTTTTTAGTATATAGACCAATCTTAGTATACACAGCACTTCATAAGGAAAAAATAATAATTGTAACAATGCAATAATTTTTTATTTGTATGGCTTTTCGACTATATCAGGAATTTCAAGCACAGCTTCCAGACTAGGGACTTCCAATTTGCGTAATCAAAATACATTCATCATTTCTTATTACTCGTGATTGATAGCCACTTAGTCTGCGCGGTGACCGTAATTTTTTATAGTAGGCATAAAACACGTTTTTACATAGTTCAAAAAACACTTTTTTATTTAAAATATTTAAACTGAATTATTTTTATAAAGAGAGAATATCCTAAACTTAAATAAAAATCTTGATTCTTTAATCTTTAAGATCAAATTGTTAAAAAATTTCCATATTTCTCGTATGTTTGAGATGAAAGCTTTAGTGTTACAAGTAAAGCTCCATGGAAACACTGTATATTTAGGGCATTAGGCAAAAAAAGTTAATACTGCACATGTTATGGTCAGAACGCTGGTTTTTATCCATCATCTTGGCTCTTTTTGCAGCACCTATTCGATTGTAGTGCCGGACACCATAAGATCCAACATTAACTTCAACGTTGTTGCTACTCTGCATTGGGCAGATGGACCTGGTCTTTTCAGGGTCACTCTAAGTGGACCCTCCTACAATAATACCCAAGAGGTCCAGCTTCAGCCCATGTCCACGCAGATGATTACTTTTCCCATCCCAAAACTCCCCGGTGGTAATTACCAGATAACAGTTGAGGGCACTCGGGGCATCGTGTTTAAGAAAACTTCCCAGCTAAAGTACGTCGAGGATGCCACCTCCATATACATCCAGACGGACAAGGCCACCTACAAGCCTGCCGACCTCGTGCAGTTCCGAGTGCTCTTCCTGGACAGAAACACCCAACCCGCCAGCATCTACAAGCCCATTCAGATTGAGATCCGCGATGGAGCACAGAACCGGATAACCCAAATTGTGGACGTCAGGCCGACCAATGGGGTTTACTCTGGAGAGCTTAGGTTGTCCGACCAGCCGGTGCTGGGCAACTGGACGATTGCCGTCTCGATCCAGGACGAGGACAGTGAGTCGAAAGTCTTCGTGGTAGACAAGTACGTGGTGCCCAAGTTCGAGGTATCCGTGCACACAGCCACCGACATTCTGGCCAACGCAGGAAGCCTCAGGGCGACGATCAGGGCTAGGTACACCTTCGGAAAGCCGGTCAAGGGCAAGGTAACGGTCTCGATTGAGGGCAAATCGCAGGAGAAGACCGTCGATATTGACGGCGAGGTCAACATTGAGCTACCCTTCGGGGCCACCGACCCGTCTCCCCTGAAAATTGTCGCCACAGTGACCGAGGAGCTGACGGACCTCCAGCACAGCGGCTCAAACTACGTGACCCTTCACCAGCATCGTTACCGGCTCGAGTCCGCCTTTTGGCCGAAAATATTTAGGGCAGGAAAGGAGTCTCGATTTCCCATTATTGTCAGGAACGTAGACGGTTCCCCCGTCAGCGCCTCGTCAGAGAACGTTATCTTCACGTTCGCGTGCTGTGAAATCTCGCAAACTCGCTCAGTCCGAGTGAACGAGGGCATCGCCACCGCAAAGATAACACTGCCCGATATATTATGTGGAAACTACCAAGTGACTGTTACATTTAAGGACGCTAAGCCCCACGTACAAACCGTTGCGAGGATGGACAAATCACTCAAGATCGAGCTGAACACAATCCGGTGAGTATTGCCTTAGGTGTCCCACAACTTTTTTTAACCCCCGATTACAGTCCCAGGCTGAAGCAGCCGGTCTCATTTGATGTCGTTTCGACCGGTGACCTTCCCTACTTCATGTTCACTATCGTCGCCCGGGGCAACATCTTATTTAATCAGTATGTGGCAGTGCAGCCCGGGGAATCGACTCGGAACGTTAAGTTCATGCCCACCTTCGACATGGTTCCCCAAGCCACGATTTATGTTCACTACGTAGAGGATGGGGTCATGCACTCCGACGAGAAGAAGATCGACTTTGAGAAGGACTTCGGCAACTCGGTAAGACTCCACTAGAGACCGGTTTTTTCAATTAGACTACTT
Source organism: Drosophila lini (assembly GCA_018905715.1). NCBI lineage: Eukaryota > Metazoa > Arthropoda > Insecta > Diptera > Drosophilidae > Drosophila > Drosophila lini. The sequence goes on from JAEIIL010015648.1 coordinate 12,034, forward strand.
AAGCTTGACTCTGCCCACAGATGGAAATTACTGCCCAGGAAAGTGCTGAGCCAAGCGAATCAGTCAGTCTCACAGTGAAGACCGATCCCCACTCCTTCGTGGGGCTGCTGGGCGTGGACCAGAGCGTGCTGCTCCTGAGGTCCGGAAACGACCTCAGCCGGGATCAAATCTTCAACGACCTCGGCAAGTTTTCAACGCCCGGCCTGGTGACCATAACCAATGCCCAAATAAATAACGATGAGTACTGGGGTAAGGATGTAAATTTCGTATAACTGATTGCTTTTAGACAAAACTTGTGTTGTGCAGGGGTTCCATTTAATCCATTAATGTTACTTATACTCAACCTTTTATTTTTAAGAAAAAGGCAACTGTGAACACGGGCTGTATACCCCCTTTACAGTTAAAATAAAAAACAAATCAGGTAAGATGGGTCTCGTTCGCAGAAATTATATTATTAAAGACTGTAAAATTCCAGATCCAACCTCTGCTCCTGCGACCACTGTGCAGTCAACCGACACCCAAGAACCACCGCCGGTTCGCAAGGAGTTTCCGGAGACCTGGCTCTTTTCAAATATAACCGAGTAAGACTTCTAGATTACTTGTCATTCAACCTGACCCCAACCTGTGTTCCCGACCCACAGCTTTGATATAAATAATGCAAGCTTGACAGCCCAGATCCCCGATACGATTACTTCGTGGGTAATCACTGGATTCTCCCTGAATCCCGATTCAGGTATTGCCTTGACCAAAAGCCCAACCATGATCACTGTCTTCAAGCCGTTCTTTATATCAACTAACCTGCCGTACTCTGTCAAACGAGGTAAGTTTTTCCAAGAACACATAAAGCTATATGTTGCTATGTTAACTCTCAGTAGGAAATGTAAAACCTCCTAAACACTGTCTTCCCAATAACCATATGTTCCTCTCCAGGTGAAGTTATTGCCATTCCCGTGGTGGTATTCAACTACATGGACGAGCCAGTGCAGGCATCTGTGGCTATGGACAACTCCGAGCAGAAGTACGAGTTCACTGAAGCCGTTAATGCCAACTCTGTGAAGGCCGTGCAACAGAACAGGAGAGTCAAAATAGTCTCCATTCCCGCCAATAGCGGCAGGAGCCTCTCGTTCATGATCCGCCCCAAGAAGGTGGGGCTGACTTCCTTAAAAATCGCGGCCAATTGCCGGCTGGCCAGAGACTCCATCGATCAGGTGTTAAAGGTGGAGCCTGATGGCGTAACCAAGTACGTCAACCGTCCCGTCCTGGTCAACCTGAACAATAACGGTCGATTGCACCGTCGGAGCCTGGGGGCCCCAGAGAAGACTCTGGAAGTGCAGATTCCACCAGATGCTGTTGAGGACTCCGAGATAATAAGGTTCGAGGTGGGAGGTGACATCCAGGCGCCCACTCTTGAACACCTAGATGGATTGGTGCGGTTGCCCTACGGCTGTGGAGAGCAAAACATGTTCAACTTCGTACCTAACATTCTTGTCCTTCGCTACATGGATGCCACAAAAAGCGAATATCCCAAAATAGCGGCGCAAGCCAGAAATTTCCTGGCAGTGGGTTACCAGAGAGAGCAGACCTACAAACTCAATGACGGCTCCTACAGTGCCTTTGGCGTAAGCGATGGAAAGGGCAGCACTTGGCTCACCGCATACGTCATTCGCTCCTTCCACCAGGCTATTAATTACACCTTCATTGATCCCCAAATCCTAATAGCCGGACTCGACTTCCTAGCGGGTCGACAGAAACCAAGCGGTGAGTTCCCTGAGCTAGGAAGAGTAATCCACAATGACCATGGAAGTCCCCTGGCGCTTACGTCGTACGTTCTAATAGCATTTTTCGAGTGCCAGGTAAGCTTACACTTCCAATAAATTACATTTCGATCCTCCTTGCTTACATTAAGACTGGTCTATTTGTAACTTTAAATTCTCTACAGGAGCACATCCCGAAGTACAGACATATTATTGATAATGCCGTGCTATTCGTAGCCTCAGAAGTAGATAAATCTAATGATCTTTATGCTCTGGCCATTGCCGCCCTGGCTCTGCAACAGGCAAGCCACAATAAGGGCAACGCTCTTCTGACTAGGCTAAACGGCATGGCCAGGAAGGAGAACGGACTTCACTGGTGGCAAAAGTCCCCCAACAGTGCTAGCCAGAACGTCGAGATCACCTCGTACATCCTGCTCGCCATGCTGGAGAACGGCATGGCGGTAAATCCCATGCCCATTGTCCAGTGGTTGATTGGGCAGCGAAACAGCAACGGGGGCTTTGCCTCCTCCCAGGACACAATTATGGGCCTACAGGCCTTAACCAAGTTCTCCTTGCAAGCCAGATCGCCCATTGGGATTATGGATATCTTCTTTGCGCCCACTCACGGATCCAGGTCTAAAATTAGGGTCACCGCAGAGAAGCCGTTGACGCTACATTCCCACGAGATGCCCCGGTTGACTCGCCAAGTGCAGTTCTCGGCCCAAGGCCGCGGGGCAGCGCTCGTCCAGCTTGCATACCAGTACAACGTGGCCACTAAGGAACCAGAGCCTAGCTTCCAGATCACGCTTATGGTGAAAGACTCAAACAGGGACCGCCTTGTGTTAGACACCTGCTCCGAGTACACTCCCAGAGAAGCATCGCAGAGGGGCAAGTCATCCAACATGGCCCTAATGGAGGTTCAACTGCCTTCCGGCTACGTGGCCGATCCCAAGGCCCTCACCAAGATTCAGTCAGTTCCCCGCGTGAAGCGCGTGGAGACGAGGAAAGCCGACTCTTACGTGGTAATATACTTTGAGAACCTGACCCCCGGCGACCCCAAGTGCCTGACTGTGGAGGCGGCCAGGACTCACGACGTGGCCAAGCAAAGGCCGGCATACGTCCTTCTCTACGACTACTACGCACCTGAGCGTCGGGGCACCGAGTACTACCAGGTGGACTCATCTCTCTGCGACATCTGCCAGGGCTCCCAGTGCGGACCCGGATGCTTAATAAATGTTCAATGATCTTAATTTATGCCACATTCCAATTCAATTTTAAAGTACGAAACAATAATATTTTAATAAATTATTGATTTTATTTTTTGGCAAAATTGTGTTTTTTCTTTGGTAAACTGCGACTTATTAGTTTGTGATGGAGTTTGAATCTTTAAATTGCAATGTTGTGCCTTGCCAGTTCCTCCTTAATCCACTCACTGTGCTCCCTAATGTTGCTAAAGGAGCTGGTATTAAAGCCGACGTTTTTTGTGCCCACCAAGTGGTACTTGTTGTCTTCAGTGGGACATACCAGAGGACCGCCTTTCGCCATAACTGGCCTGTCGGTATGCATATAGCCACATAAATCTTTGCTAGAGCTGTCCGGACAGGATTCACTCCCCAAGTGCATTTTGATTTTAAGAACAATGTCCCGATTCGCAAGGGAGGTTGGCTTTAATTGGCTTACATGCCAGCCTGAGACGAAGCAGTTGTCGTAATCAAGATCGGAGTTCCCGTTGTCCAAGCACACAGGTATTATGTGCCTTAGGTGCGGCAAAGCCTTTTCCAGGATCAGCAAGGCAATGTTGTGTTCTGCGGTCACCCAACTGAACTGCTGATGAATAATACGTACCTTAACTGCCCGTGTTTCATGAGGCACTGGCTCCTTCTCCGTCTTAAGATCCCAGTCCCCGGCTCTAACAATTAGGGGCTGCTTCGGATCTAGGCAGGTGGCCGCGGTCAAGACCACCTGGTCGCTTATCAAAGCCCCGCTGCAGACTAACTCATCATTTTCGTTGAGAATAGCCACTGTCCAGGGAAACTCGGCAAAGCTTGACTCCACATCGCCGCCCTTCACGGTCATGAAAAGGCCGTCCACATTGCTGGCTCCACACTGCTCGAACTCCAAGGTAATCGGTAGGTCATCCGTTGGCAGCTGCAAAAAAGTAAAGTATTTGGGTTAACAAGAGTTCTGAGTATATGAGAATTCACTGAATGAAACCTAAAGATATTCTGGATTCGCGTTTCTCTTGTAAGTGCAGCAAAGCTCTAGCAGAGTGCAACTAAAAATCTAAGGAGGTTTTGCTAAGTACATTGCTTGTACATTGAAGGCAGAGTGTAGACACGGGAGCGGGAATTAGCTTAAAAGATCTATGCAGAATGGAGGCGATCTCAAGAGCCCTGCTTAGGTTTGCTTTGCTGACTATTAACTAACCGTATCGTTGGGATGGCAGCAGACCTCCAGGTAGTGACAGTCACTTAAGGGCGGTTGGTCGAGGTCGATAACTGTCCGTCTGTTAGTGATTCTATCCGTCGCGCACTCGGCGCGTTTAACACATATTCTATCCTTGAGCAAGCCGCATTTTTTAATTACATCAACCGGCCTGGTCGTTGTTTTTCTTGTTGTGGTTGTTGTCGTTGGTGCAATTGTTGTTGTTGTTGTGGTTGTTGTCGTTAGTGCTAATGTTTTTGATGGGAATTCTTCGGAAGAGTCTCCAAAGATTTCATCAAAATTAAAATCGTCATCTGCTCTTGTTGGGATTGGTGCCTCAGTGTTTTGTAAGTTATATGGATATTTTAAATCTGTAAGAACGTTTAAATCCGCAAAAGTACAGCTACATAACAACAAAACGAAAGCCGTCATAAACATTAAATTCTTTTTCCGATTTGATTTTTTATTTTTGCAAAGATCACCGAGAGTATCAATATAATTTGACATGATTTAAGCAATGGATTCTACGAAAAGCTATTACGGAGAACAAAGCCGCACGGAGACTCACTGACTACTGGCTTGGGTATATAAAAAAACCGCATATACGTACTTTGTTGATGGAATACTGAGTAAACTCTGTATTTATATATTTCTTGCTGATAAGCCAGTTTTTGTTAAGAGCGAATAGTTACAAAACAAAAATATCACAAGCTTAGAGTGAATATGTAAATTTAAGGCTATTTTGATACTTACTCAAAGTTATGTTCTCCTTACAGCAGGATTTCATTTATCATATAAGATTTCTTGTTAGGTCTGCAAGAACTCAAGAGCAAAAATACGATTTTTGAAAATTTCTGCATAAGCATTAGGATTTTCCTTCTACGGAAATGATCGTCAACCGGAGTCCACACTACAAGACACCAAAAATGGACAATAAAAGTCCAGCTTGTACTCCGATTGGTGGAATTACTACAGTTGCAAGAATTCTGCTTCAATTCCTATTAAATCGAACTGATAATATAACACAACAGCCCGGGTTCGAGCTCGCCTAGCTCTTCGATTACGCTTGGGCTCATTTGATTCCGAGTACCCGACCGAGCAATGACGCTATTGTGGGTGCTTCTGTTGGGGCTGCTGGTCAGCTGTGACGCTGGCGAAAGTGTGAGTCTGGAAAAGATAGTGCTCAGGTGACGCAGTCCTAAAGCCGATTCGAACATCTCTTGCAGGCAACTGGCTGCGGCAAGTACAACCTCAACGGCCTGGATAGGAAAATTGGCTTGATCCCGGGATCTGCGCGGCCTGGTGAGTTCCCATGGATAGTGGCAGTTCTGGATCGTAGGGAAGGACTCACCCGCTATATTGGCGGCGGCTCGCTGATCGCGACTAACGTGGTCCTCACAGCCATGCACATATTGAATGGCACTGTCGAGGACGACTTGCTGGTAAGGGCCGGCGAGTGGAATGTCTCCACCACGGAGGAGTTTTACGGACACGTTGACCTCGGGGTGGAGAAGGTGATCTCGCATAACCAGTTCAACCAGTACACCGGAGAGTATGACATAGCTCTGCTCATTCTGAAAGCCCGCTTCCCAGTGCAGGCCAACATTCGGACAGTTTGTCTGCCATCGGAACGTACAAACTTTGTGGGCAGACACTGCTTCTTCAACGGCTGGGGCCCGATGGAGGCTCTCTCGGAGGACTACCCCAGCGTGCTCAAAAGGGTGAACGTGAAAATGATAGACAAGACCTTGTGCCAAAATAAATTTCAAGCACGTGTCTCACCTAAATCGATATGCGCAGAAAGCCTTAACCGCAACGCGAGCTGCAAGGGCGTCGGAGGCTCCCCACTTGTATGTCCCATGCCCAGAGATCGCTCTCGCTTTGTCCAAGCCGGAATTGTAACCTATGGCCTCGGCTGTGGGTCCGCTACAACTCCGGGCATCTACACCGATGTGTCCCAGATGCGCGGCTGGATCAACTACAACCTGCAGAGGTGGAACATTCAACTGGACCAGTGAGAGGACACTGATATCGTTGTAAAATTGATTGGAATATTATAACTAGTATGAATTTTCGAATAAACTATACTGATTACCAGCTAAGACTTTGTATGTATATCATAGCCTTCGTAATATGTTTCGCAAAGAAGATCCTTTTAGAATTGTTTTCAAAATGAAACAAAAATATGGAATAATAAACGAAAACTTTGACAATGGAAAAGTTGTTAACAAAAAATACTCGGGCTGATCAACAAATCTATAGCTAAGCTGAAAAAGTACTTTGTAGCCCTTTAAATTGCAGTCTTCCATTAAATGTTCATCAAAGCATAACTGCTGACAGCTCAGCGGAGAAAGGCCGATTAAATACCCCTCGGCTGTTTTAGCGAATTCAAGTTGACTTTGAGAGAACTAAGCAAAAAAAAAAAAGAGCAAAATGGCGCATTAAAAACTGTTTTCTGGCTTGAGCTTCCGTTGCTTGATGAATGAGCTCCCTGCGCAAGGTTGGCATCGTTTGACAGCTGCAAGCTGGGGGCAGGCCGCAGCGTCCTTTGCCTTCCCCTCGCTCCTGCAATTTGAGTAGACGTTTTCTAATAAACATTAAGTTGACATGAAATACACGCCAAACAAATGAAGCAAATGCATTTCATCCCGGCCGCGACGTGGGTGTGGCCAGAAGCTGGCTAATGCCGCCCCCCTTTCAGACCGACTCTCAGCGCCGGCACCGCAGGATATGTTTACAAATTGAAAAATATAGCTGGCGACCGGGAGAACGTGCTGCGGTAAATGCACAGTGGTTGGAAGAACGATAAAAAATGCATTTAAAAACATTCAAAACCGACGTTCCAACTATTCACAATATAATAAATTTATAGCCAAGAGATCAAAAGCTAGTTGTATTTCGGGCAAAAAATATTATTGATTAACTTAATACAATTTTATTTGCAAGGTTACAATATTGCTACGCTAATTAGTTTCTCGCAATAAAAAAATTTTAAATAAATTAATTTTTATTAGATGTTGCTTTCTTTCAACATTTTTAACAGATCTCGAAGCAGTAGCGTCATCTAGGCGAGTCCTCCTGCAAAAATGAGTTGTTACATGGGTCAGTTGGCAGTGGGTATCAGACTTCCTGCAAGTGGACCGTCGACGTGCCGCGATGGCTCTTACATACTAATGCTGCATACATAAAGGCTTTTATGAAGAATATGGCAAACTGTGCAGAGGTATGTGTATGTACACAAGTATATATGCGGTTAAAAAATATTTCCTGCAGGAAGCTAGCCGGGGCAGGGAAAATCTGACACGAAACATTTGCGTGACAAGCGAAATGTTGCCACATCCTGGGGAATACTTCGTAGGTGGGGCCGAAATGCACCGAGGAGCCGGCATTCACGTCCCGTGCATTTCAAAAGGACCCAGAAAAATAATTATGGCCCAAATCACAATAATGCAGGAGCGGAGAAGCAGGGGGAACAAACAGAGGAGCACAAATTAGGAGTGCCCACAGGCCGTCGGAGAAGGCAGCTGGCAATGTCAGGCGCAGAAGGAAGACAGCCCGGTAGCTGGCAATTTTCTATGGCCATGACATTGAAAACGGAAAACTTAATATGGAGCGCCGACAGGGATAGACAGTGAAATTGATATTAAACTGACCAGCAGTGAAAACAACTATTCTTCAAAGAAGCTAGAATTATGCAGTTGGATCATTTTATTTTAAAGTGACATTAATTATATAAATTAAATTGATCCCCAATTAGATTGTAAATGTAATGCCAAAGTACTTGATGCCCCATTTGTAGCGAGATAAAAAATATTTAAATTAAATATGAAAAAAAAACCAAATATTGTTATTATTCAAATGATCTTGTAAGACCGATTTATTTAGAGTAGGCTTCACACTTCAAAAAAATTCAGCTAGACATTGGAAATGAACAAAACCAAGCCAAACGCAAACGAACGAAGACAGCCGTCAGCCAGCTCTAATTTGGCCATGTCAGATTGACAACAATTAAATTTGCTCCGCTCTCCCCGCCAAAATGAGATGGCCAATCAGCGCCTCGTTCCACCTTCTCAGATGTCGTCGAGCTGTGAAATTGTTGACAGAATTCAAATCAGTGCCGCAGGACCCAATGCTGCAGCGCATCGCCAGAGGAATGCTGCTGATGGAAACGATGCTGTCGCGCCAGCAACGTCTGTGTCATAAATGTCACTTTCAATTTCGGTGGCTTCGCATGCAGGACCGACCGGTGGGTTCGATTAAAGCGTGTCCTGAATGACAAATCAGCTAATCGTCGTTCGGTCGTCGTTCGCCTTCGCAGAAAACGCATATTTAATTATGTCAGTGAGAGAGATGATGTGCATAATGTCTTGATAAGTTATGTCATGCTGTTTAAATATACAATTTCCATTTTGTGACATTTCAAGTCTAGAAGTACTCCGTGTTAGCATCACCAGGCATGTTGATGTATTTTAAAGAGTGGCTTCTGACATGGGCTTTTACAACTACTTTTTGTCGACAGACATTTATGTTTAAGGGAAAGGAAAATGATTAAAAATTAATAAGAATGCATATCGTATTTACATTTAAATGCTATTCTATAAATATTATCAAATTATCAAATCGGTCCTAATGGAAGATGATAGCGGATAGTGAGAGAGAAGGAACACCGTGTCCAAGGACTCGATGTCGTCGTTCCCTGCTTCCTTTTCTAGCAATGTCTGGGCCGGCAATGAGTGCTTCCGGCTTCCTGCCTCCTGATTCCGGCATCTCGACTATCTCTAGACAACTGGAGAAGCAACTATAACTGTCGGCAAGTTGGCTTTATTATTTCCACACTGTTGAATATGCATATAAAAAGCGAATCGGCTCCTTTGACGACCAGCGCCCACTTGGCTCGTCCCTCGGAATATTCGGGGCTTCGGTGGCTCGACGGCCCGGTCCTTTGTACTCCTGCCAAAGGCCAAGGCGGCCCCTGGAGGATGGGGACCACCCAGTTTTGCGGCCCGAGGCCGGTGCATTATCACTTGCCAGCCAAGCAAAATATTGTGGGTGCATTAAATATTTTCCCTCCTGCCGCAGGACAAAAGAAACGCTTCACAAACTTCGGCAGCGAGCTGCACGAACTATGCGGGCATGAGATGAGCTAAGGGCTCTGGTCCCGGCCTTTGTCTGCGTTTTATATTAAACTATTTATGCTATCGCTGCAGTCGGTCCCCCGTTACCCTTTCCGCTTTCCCCAGCCCTTGGATCTCGGCTCTTGGCCGCCGGATCTCGAGGAGCGCCGGCTCGTTGGCGCTGGAAAGCCAAGACTCGAAAATTTACCTACGACAGCTGGGTTTGTGTGCCGCATTTTTATCGTGCAGCATTTTGCGGTGGAATTTATGAAAAATTTAAAACAATTATGTGGCTTTAGCCGCACTATCTCGGCAGCAAGACGGGGGCCCTGATCGCTTGCCTGGTCAGTTGGTCGGCACAGGAAAATTGTTGTGGCATTTTTCGATGCCTGAGCTGGAAAATATGGAAGAAAAATATTCATTGATTGGTTTGGAGAAAACTGGCTCCTTGAGGAAGAAGAACTAACAGTTAGTTATAAATATATATATAATGAATATATATAATAATGAAGATAACAGTTTTATTTATTCACTAACGACGCTGTGATCCTTTTACAAACCTATTCTCCTGCCTCAATTTTTAAGTATTTTGTATACAACAAAAAAACTTTCGTTGGTTAAATGAACACTTTGGTTGGGTTGAATTACAGTAAAGCTACAGTCAGTGTATTTTGTTTGCTGGATTTTTTGACTGCACGAAACAGTCGTGACTACCAATTATATTCAAAGCCAAGATTATGGACTGGGGAACTTTAACTAAAAATTGATTTAGGTACTGCAGGAATTTTTTCGTGCAAGGTTTTACCTCAGAGACTGCAAATTCATGTTTTTCAATTCAAAAGTAATAACCCTAAATGGCTGGTTAAAAGTGGCATGGCGAATCCTTCCAATTGGCCGCCACTTCCGCTCCGGTCCGCAATTGTGATGCATTTTTGTGGCCGGAAATAGTGGAAAATAGGCACAATTCGGGGGATTGCGGGAAGTGGGGCTGAAAAACTTAATTAGCCTGCCGGAGCCCAAAATCCAATTGGCCGATGATTGTTGCACAGAAGCAGCCATGGCTGAAATTTCGGGCAATTGTCTCCAGTGAAAATCAATTGCACAGCCGGCAGCCAGGAAGCCCTTAACTAGCAGTGGGCTTGGTGTGTGAGGGGTTGTTTGTGTGCGAGCTGTGAGCCTGTCAAAGAATATTGCAGCAGAGAGATTAGTTGCTTATTTTGACAGTAGCTGTCAGTGTTGCATTTAGCCCCGGTTCCGGGTACAGAGCTGCCTGGATCCCAGCCTGGGTAAACAAACGAAAATATCCTCGGCTCCGTTTCCTTTGGCGAAGAGAGTTGGGCAATGGATGCCGGGCGGTCCATCCTTAGCCGGCTGAGGATGATGATTCCCATATCTCTGGCGCAGCGAGTGCATGCTCTTCTACTCGAGTGCCCTGCTCCTGCCCCTGCCGCGCCGCATCCACATCGAGCAGAGTTTTTCTTTGGCTTCTTTCATTTTTCATGCGCGCCAGCTAAGCTTTTAATTAAATGCAAGAAAATTCAATTTTAATTAAAATTTCTCAAAAGTCTCTGGCCTGGCACTGCATACGGATAGCGCAGCGATTGAATGGGGATGGGTTTCGGGATGTAGATGCTGATGCGAATGCGGATGCGGATGAGGGCTGGGTTGGGCTCTGGGCGCTTGTTCTGTTTTCGATCTGGGCTGTTCGACTCGAGTGTTTGCCAAACGTGTAAAATTGAAAATTAGGAAATCGAATTGTAATGCCACCAGGGGCGGGTGGGGACGGGAAGAGGCCGGACGGAGCGGCGGACGGGGACAAGTCATCAGGCACACAAAGGCAAAATCGTAAAGTAATTGGAAATGAAAATTCATTTAGGGCCGGACCGAGACGAGCAAATGCGTTGGCGAAGGGCTGAGGGGCATAAAGCATAATCTGAGGAGCCTGGATTTTTCGGGAGGCCCCGTAACAATGATCATACCTCAACGATGGAGCTACACCCACATTCTTGCACTAATATCTGTCTTAGGAGTTTCAAGTTTCCATTCAAACTGAACTTGGGGAGACAACTGGGATTTTTAAAATCAATTAGCACACCAAGAAATAGACTAACAGAATTATCCTTATTTCTTATAACATAAATCTCGCTTTTGCTATTTTTATTAATCAATAATATTTACTAAACTTAAGAGAGATATTTGTAATTGCATTTTATTGTTATTTTTCGAACCTTTAAATTATTTGTTTCAACTAATAACTAATTAGCTTGATTAAATTGGAAAAAATCGAGATTTTAATATATCCAGATCACGGAATAATTATTGTACAAACCTATTTTCTTGTTCCCAGCCACTCCCACCCTGGAACCCAAATAACTGAACTCTTGAATTGTATCTTTGTTTATTTAAGGACCCTCAGGCACTAGAAAATCCATTCAACACGTCGTGTAGGAATATGCAAGCCCATATTCAGCTCGGGCCGCCCGATAACTAATCCACACGTGACTGTCAATATTCTGGCTTTCGGCTAAGGGGCTGCGGCCAAAGTTTTGAGTCAAAGTTTGTTAGCCCCCAAAAGCCAGGCGGCTTTTGTGAGCATTTTGCACATAATTTAAGCGCACACATCCCGTCAGTCATAAATTACACATATTACATGCACGTATAAATCGCAGGCCAGATACGAATATATATCCGTATGCGTTCGAGCAGCTATATGGCTGTTCGAGGCTGTGCCAAAAGTGCGCCTGCAAACTGGGACCAAAGTGCTTAACATACTTTTTGGCGCTCGGCCCGCACACGCACCGATACAGACAAATCGACATACGCACGTATCGCAGAAAGTTGCAAAACTTCTGCCAGCCCCCAAGTGAAAGCTGCAAAGTGAGTCAAGAAGCTGCCAAGACGGCCTGCGAGTGTAACTGTTACTTTTGAATCGCTTCTTTCCCACTTGAAATGGCCCCCGACTCGCGAGCCTCGGGTAAACTGAAAGCATTTAAATGTGTTCCCATCGATTCGATCTGTAAATGCCACAGATCATACGCAGCAAACGTGACTCATTTATTAGGACAAGTTAAAAGATACAAATAATATCAATACATTTTACCATAGTAAACTAGAATTTTTTTGTCAGAATTATCATAAATTAGCTGTATGTTAAAAATTATTTCATTTGTTTTTCTTTTGCAGATCCCCAGGTCCGAGGACGAGTGAAAAGTATTAATTCAGCATGTGGAAAGCCCTGCATCCACTGCTCTTGCTGGTCATCTGCCAAGTGGCGATGTCATCTTTGTTCTACGACGAGCCACGATTGCCACTTTTTGTGGTGCCGTTCCATTACGACTTGACGCTGATTACGCACCTGGAGAACGCGTCAGACTTCCACTACGAGGGCACGGTGAAGATCTCCCTCTACGTGCAGAGAGCCACCAGCCAGGTGGTGCTCCATGTCGGCGGAGTTGGGGTGGACACACGGAATATCAGCCTGCTCAGGGAGGAGGACGTGTGGCTGAACAAGGTGTACTTCAACCAGATTCGGAAATATATGGTGTTGAACTTCAACAGACGACTGACGATGGGCAGGACCTACGTCCTGAGCATCCGTTTTGGAAGGGAATTGTCAGAGTTCACCACCGGTGGTTACTTCATCAGCCGCTATGCGAATGCAAGGACTTGGCAGAAGAAGTAAGCAATGCCTTGTTCCAGAGTCCCAAAGCTTGCCTCACGCATCCTCCCTTGCAGCTGGTACTCGCTGACCTTCTTCGAACGGAACTTTATCAGAAACACCATGCCCTGCTTTGATGAGCCCTCCCTTAGGGCAACCTTTAATGTCACAATGGGTCATCACAAGCGTTTCCAAAGCTTCAGCAATATGAAGGTCCTGGCGATACTACCCAAGTGAGTAAACGAAGTTACGGAACTCGAATGTATTTGTTTGTGACGGACCTTCTGATTCCGGTGATTCCTTATTGTCCCTTTCGATCAGCCCCGATCTGCCGGACTATGTATGGTCAATACACGAGGTGACACCCCCGATTCCCACCCACCTCCTGGCCTTCTCCGTGAACAACTTCACCTGCAGCTTCAGTCAGTCCGTCAGTTCGAGTCCGCTGCACTTCCGCACCTGCTCGCGGCCTGGCGACCTACCCGAGACCTCCTTTGTCGCCCATGTGGCGCCGCAGCTGCTGAAGTTCTTCGAAGAACGGCTGGGTGTACGCCTACCGCTGGAAAAGATCGACCAGCTAGTGGTGGACCGGATTCCCGAGACGTCATTGGAGAGCCTGGGCTTTGTCGTCTATCGGAGCAGGGAGATTTTGCAACTCAACGAGGCCCCAATATCTCAGGCAAAAATTCATGCGCTCCAGGTGGTTGCCCACGGAATAGCGCACATGTGGTTCGGCAACCTGATGGGTATCGACTCCTGGTCAGATCTCTGGCTAACGGAAGGCCTTAGCAACTATTTCGAGGCTCTGGGCGTGGATCACCTGCAGCCGGGTGTGGGGCGGCGTCAGCTGCTTCGCTACCGCGAGATGGCATTCATGTATGAGGCGCAGGTGGGCGGCATCACCCTGGCCCCGCCGGAGCAAATCGAGCCTACGGTGTATGAGACGCCCCTGTTCCAAAAGGCCAGCGCACTTTTGGTCATGCTGAACGGCTTCCTGGGCAACGAGACCTTCTACGACGGCATCCAGCGGCACCTCTGGCAGAACTCCTTCGCCGGCTCCACGCCCGATATCTTCTGGCGATCGCTACAGTTGGCCCGAGAACGGCAGCCAAGCTCCCCGTCAAACGAGGAGAGCGTGAAAACCGTTATGGACATGTGGACCCAGCAGCGAGGCTATCCGCTGCTTAAGGTCAGCCGAAACGGCACTGCCGTGTTCCTCACCCAGAGCCACGCCTTTAACGAGAGCAGGCCGGAACGCTGGTGGATCCCCATCACCTTCGCCACTCAGGCGGATCCCAATTTCGTCAATGTCCATCCCAAGGCCTGGATGAGTCCTTTCGAGGAGCAAATACAATTGAACGTCTCGGTGCCCAAGAATCAGTGGATTGTCTTTAATTTGCACGCCATGGGCTACTACAGGGTCCAGTATGACGAGCACACCTGGGAGCTGTTGGCCGACACTCTATACGACGACTTCCGCAAAATCCATGTCCTCAGTCGGGCACAAATCGTCAGCGATGTCCTGTTCCTACACAAGCACAGACGCCTTAATTGGGGCACTGTCCTCAATGTGCTCAAGTACATCGTTGATGAGGACGAGCAGGAGCCCCTGATGGCCTTCGTTTTGGGCTTGACCAACGGCTACTGGGGCTTCAAGCCGGAGAATTCAATGACCATAGCGGTAAGTGCTAATTAAGAAATAAAATCTTTTTATTTTATGTGCTACAAATTCTTAAAAATGTAGTAGGAAAATATTATATCGATTTTCATTATAAAAATTATTTGGGATCATATATTTATTATTAGAAATGAAATTGTTTCTCACATACATAAAATCTTATCTATATCCGTCATAACTCTGGTATCCTGTAGGTCTCTTAAATATTAAAAGTAACTATAGAGTTTCCCTTTGTTTTGAGCTCATTTTTTGCATAGAGTCGCCTTCCATTTCGTAATGTACCTACTCCCCTTTGTAGAAATGGCTGGGTATTGCCGGCAAGTGGTACGCAGAGTTCATCGTCCACACGTTCGACAAATTCGTATTCAAAGGGATTCAGAACAGCCTCGTCTAGGAACTGGCAGCAAGGAGGGTTCAGTACTCAGGACTGCAGGATAATGCCAGGACCGGTTCCAACCAGCTCGTTTCGCCCTCGCCGCGAAAGGCAAAATGAAACCGCCATCAATGAACCGCAATTGTATTTGTTTGCAAATAACTGAGCGTTATCTGAGACTATTTATCTTTATCTGCAACAACAGCAAAGGCGCCTCCGCACAATGCCAAGGGACACTGCCACAGCATCCGGAAGTGGGCAGAACCTGCTGGGAGCCGGCAACTGGAAACTGGTAACTCACTCCACCTCTACTCGCCAGAGTCAAGGCGCCAACTGAAATAATGATGCAGGCGAAATAACAATAAAGGCGGCACTGGAAGATCCCAGGCCAGAAGTGGGGGACAACAACATCGATGCTCCTTTTCCGCACAACGGACAGTGGTGAGGACAATTGCAGACCCCTATGCTAAGCATTACCATGGCAATGCAATGGACTTTGGCTGCTTGAACAACATATCTAAATTGGGCTTTAAGACCCCTTTAAGGTTAATGCAAAATTCGCTCTGCGTCACTTGTTTTTCTTGTTTTTGTTTGTATGCAGCCTGTAACAATCATATATAAATATGTAATGCATATATATAATAAATAAAGTCACTTTATAACGCAGCTTTAAAAAACTATTAGAAAAAATTGTTTGTTGATATCATAAAATATTTCCATACACACTTGGAAAATTGAAGCAAAATAAATGTTTTATTTGCAAACCCTGCAATATTTAATTTAAAATATTTATATATTAATGATTTTTTAAATCATCAGAACAAAATCGAAAATCCTCGGCAGTGTATGCAAATGGGAAGTGAAAACCAAATCATATTTTACGCGTAATGAAATTTAGGCCACAGCCAATGTTCAGACGGAAGCGGATTGCGCCTAAAACCATGCAAATTAAATTTAATGGAAAACTTATTACCATTTTTCGTTTTCGTCGTTCTTGTTTGCATCCCCCCGCTGCTTTGTCGCTATTTCATGGCCAGGAGCAAGACAAATATGTATAAACCTAATTTGGCGCTATGCATTAATAACGTTGTTTACTGCAACAAGTTGGGGCAGATGTCAGAAATACAAGGCTTTAAATAAATCTAAGCCCAGGGTAATCCCACAATGTAAGTATAAATTTGTATAAATTTGTAATTGTTAAATCACTTTAACTATTTTTTTTGTATACATTTTATCTTTCATTCTTTTATGACAATCCTCTTTGAGAGGAATTTAAAATTATTTTTATGTGATTTTTAAATGACTGAAAGATGAACGTGAATTATATTTTCAATTCCCTTTGTTTGCGGCCTTGTTTGATGTGGAAATTCATTAAGGTTGCTATTTATTTTTGTCATTGTTAAATAAAAGACTCCAAACCATTCACTTTGTGCGCAATAAAAACAAAAGTCTTATGCTGCATTAAAAAAAATTAATTAATGTAAACGCAAGGAAAAAAGTCATTATGTGTCAGTGCAGGTCATAATACTATAGTGAATGCAGTTGACAGCTTTATAATGACGTTCATTGCGGAAGCGGGCAATTAATTTCCTTTAATTGCCCAGGTGCAGTCCTTGAATAGTTTCGAAAGCCCTGAAAGTAGTTCGGAGAGTAGTTGGGAGAGTCCCAAATAGGCCTAAGCCTTATACCTTTCACCAAGCAGTATTACTTTTAGATTGCAGATAGTAATAATAAATTAAATACTATTTCAAAGCGATGCTGTAAGAATATCCAAAGTTGGCATTTAATACATATTTACGGCATATACATACATATAAGTATGTACGAGTATATCCTCAACTACCATTTTCCATTCCTAAGCAACGGTTAGGACTTGCTTGACACATTCCCATCTACCATCTGTTGGTATCGGAACTTAAAGCACATGTAGACCTGGCTCCGTCAAAGGACAACAAACAGGATCAGCTCTGAGAAAATATACTCAGCAACTCACTGGGATTCGAATGCGAGTTGTGTTGAATTTTTTGCATGAATTATGCAAAGAAGTTTGCTCAACTGTTGTGGGTGAGACCGAATTCCGGGTATCCCAGGCTCCCACAAAGGGAATTCTTAAATGGGATTTGGGAAATCACAAACCAAGGAAGGCAGGGAGTGCGCCTTAGAGATGGGGGAGAGGAAATTAAAAGGAGATGGCGAGGAGAAACGGCGGCCAAATGATTTTTTCGCTTTGATGGCATATCCAATTGCATTTTGGTTAAGTAATACTACTATATGTGTGGGCTGTACGCAACGCACGTATATGGTTTTGCACTGTAAATAATGCTTGAAATTCGGTAGGTACAAAATTATCTAATAAATAAGTTAAATTTTGACACCAACTAGTAAAAGCTTAAATTTAATATTTTAAGAAAAATTTAAAGAATTAAAACATTTAAAATATTACGTATACGCCCGAGATGTACTAGATCGTAATTTATTAAATTTATTATTTAATAACAAGGTCTAGAATAACACATAAATTACACATTTAACATTTAGTTAGATATTTTATTCACTGTGTATTTTGAAACACATTTGCATTGCACGCGGGTGGAACTATTAAAGCCCGGCCAATAAATTCTGGTAGCGTTAACTACCTGAAATCCCCTGGCCATTTACTTTGGCCACGTCCGTCTTCGGCAATGCATCCCCGTCCCGACAGCCACCTGCAAAATTGCAACTTAACAATGCTTCGGAGGCTCCGGGGCCAGGGAGGCAACGAGCCACAACTCCAGGACTCGAGGACTCCCACTCCCGGCAGCCCCTTGGCACGGCTTTCGTACCCCATGTGGCAGCAACGCATGCGGCGTATAAATCAATATTGGCAATTTAAAATTGGCTGGCGGTGTATGAAGCCAATATCCGGCAACGCTCAGCAGCTCGAGTGTGTTTGTGTTCGTTGGGTCCTGGAGCGAGCAGGAAAAAATCGAGAGCCTGGGAAAGGGACTGCAAAAAGAAGTGCCCACTCCGACATAAGCTGGCCCCGGCGCTGGGACACCGCTGTGGATCTAAGACAAACACTATCTGGCACCCGAAATGTTCGTTCGATTTGCACCCGGTCGCAGTATATCCGAGTGTATCGATGGGGGTCGCGGGAGTGCTCCGCGGAGTCTATTAAAAATCCAGCCAGGGAACACACAAAACACAGCGAGGTGAGGTCTTTACTAAATGCTTGCTAAGGACTCGATCGAATGAATTTATATTTTTCATATTTATTTATTTAAAAAATAAGCTCATATATATCGAAATTTAAATGAAAAACTAAAATCTGCTCTGACGCCATATTTTTGGATGGACGCCAAACAATAAAGACCGCCTCATCCGCAGGTCCTGGCTACAATACAGCCACCTAATTATGCGCCAATAAGTATGCAAAATTAAAATATTATGCAAATTATATCGAATGCGTACAGATCGTTGAAATTTAAACGCTTCGTGTTTTGATTTTTGGCCGAGCAATGGAGGGGCAAAATAAAATTATGACATCATCATCACTGCCGTTATCAGCAATGCGTCAAAAACAAATTACCCGCGGGAGGCTGGCGGGCAGGCTGGCGGTGGCCAAATTATGCGGCATCAAAAATCTTGTTTACTCACTAAAAAGCTTAGCAGTATACGGTGGATGTGGGTCCAAAACAATTTTGTGGAAGCCATAAGCAAAAAATAAAAATACTAAAATTGCGACCGTATCTCAAGTTTTATTGTTGTTTGTCTGTTGTTATAATAAAAAATATTTCTGGGAAGAAAATAGTCGCACTTAATGTGGAAATCAGTCAAGCATAAAGTATGGTAAACAGAGATAAATACCAAATGGCTATTGGGAAGCTCTTCATGCCGTGAAATATGAGTTATCGATGCCGAAATACCCTTCGAAAATAAGAATTATGTGTTTGAATATTCCAGGAACTTAAAGTACATCAAGTAACATTATTAAATACTTGCAGTTGTTTTTAAAGGAACTTCATTTTAAATTGTCGGACTGCATCCTTACTCTCACGTTCAATCCTGCAAGGCTTACCATAATGTTATTGGAGTATAAAACACTTTTCCTAATTAAAACCAATCCCCTGCCCTTTCCCTCTGCCCTGGCGGTTGCACTTCTGTTTTTTTTTTTTTTCTTTTTCTCAATTTTTTTCGCCCCGCCAAATGCCCAACTATCCTTTGGGCCGTGCCAAGGGCTTAACATTAATTGCCGTCTTTCAGTTCCCTGCCATCCTCCTCTGCACTCACCTGCCAAGCGGAGGAAGGCGATGGCCAAGTGAATGCAAAGTTAAGTACGAAACTGTAAAAGGTCTGATAAAAAAGTTCACGGAATTGAAATGCTGAGGAGAAAAGTCGCTGGGATTGCAGAGCCAATAAAAAAGTTTCTGCTTCCTTTCGAATTAAGCGGACAATTTTCTGTTGCTGCCAAATGCCGGCTTAATTATTACCTTGCAGCTTGTAAATGAGACAATTTGGCAACTAAGCAAAAATATCCGAGTTTATTGATTCATTAGGACTCCAGCATTTTATTTGAGGAGAAGAAATGAGTGCTGTCATTGAATTTGTATCAAAACTTATACAATAATCCTGTAAATAAATAAGTATATAAGTATTGAAGTATTTTACTAAATTATTAAGAAGTCCTTTGTTTAAAAAAAATTATATATGAAAGAATATTGATACGAATAGTAAATAAAATTAAACTTCAGGGTAGCCAAGTATATCTTTTTAAAATGGACATTACTGCTCTTCTATCTTCCTAAATGTAAAGAATGTTTTTTTATTGATAATGACGGCTTTTTAAGCGAAAGACTCTATTCCAACCTGCATATTATCTCTTCCTCAAATAATATCCCTGGGCAAACAAATTGTATATAGACATTAATATAAATAGGCTTTGCATCTGGTATTGTCCTGGACAAAAATAGCGTCTAAAAAATCCAAATAATCCAAAAAGCGAGCGCTGCGCTCCACTAATAATTCTTAGTAGTGCAATATTTCTACAACAATTTTCAATATGGTTGCCCAGTTTGCAAGATTAATGAACTAATTTATTAATTAAGCAATTGATGAGGGTGTAATAAATGCGTGAATGGGACCACTGGAATTTTTGTACACAAGTTATAAATAAATAATTGTAAATAAGACATTTAAGTCTTTATTTTGTTATATACAAAAAAAATTCAACGAATAAAATACATTTTACCAATCTGCTTTCGATTACAATGAACTAACTTAACTAAAATTAAAAACATTTTATTATTAGAGCAGTTGTATATTATATTTATTATACCATTTTTTACTTCGACTAATAACGAAAATAAGTATTTTTGGTTAAATATAGAAATCAAATGTCAAAAAGTTAAAATACTTATTTTTGCTCGCTGTTTAAAGTTAATAATTTGTTCTTAAATTATTTTAAAGCAACAAAAATCCACGTTTAAAAAACTTTAAACTTTAAGACATCTTTATTTTGTTATTAATATCGAGAAATTAACTGTCAGCATAACAAAACTAATAATTGCTCAGTTAGGTGTTAACCGAAATGTTTTAATTAAAGCCCAGTTATCATTTATTTAGTCCCCTGATGCAAAATTCATTCGAAAAACTTTCAATTTGCTTGTTTCGATATTCCAACTTATGCACTTAAATAAATGTATAAAGCTTGCGAGCAAACTATTTTCATTGAGTTTTGCTCAATGGAATGTGGATATTTTGGCAATTAGCTTGATAATAAAGAGCCTTGATCTGCATCTGTTAATTAAGGCAAACATTTTGCGAGAATATTTGTGCCACAACGCATGCCGGAGATAATTTTCCGAGTTCGAGTTTTGCTTATCGATTTGCCTCCAATTTCGCCTGCATTCTGGGGCACACAGGCGCACACATGCAGGTCGCCTAAAGTTGTGCTATTAATTAATTAAATTTTGACTATGACCATGCAATCTCCCCATCCCCACCCCCCATCTCCATTCACGTCCTCCCGTTCCGCAGGCACTCGTCCTTTTGTCTTGGCTTTGTCCCTGTCCATGTCTGTGTCCGAGTCCTGTGTCTGTGCGTTGTCGCCGGCATTGTCGCTGCACAAGTTCTGGTGCACAATTAATCCTTATTAATTATATGCTGCCTGTGGATTTATGACATGTTTTGTGCGTTGGCATTTGGCCAAGACGCACACACACACACACACGCACAGGCCCTCACAAGTAAGTTTCTGGGCCAAGTCAGTTGCAAGTCGGCTTCTCCGCTGCGGAGTCCCCCGCTCTTAAGGGGGCTATTGCTTTGCCGGGGCCTTGAGATCCAGGGCTGGGCATTATCTCTCCCCACAGCCCACATCCAGTTTCCCCCATTTTAGATCCCACCTCCGATCCCTTCTCCACCTGCTGCAATTGACAGGTGAGGCCGACAGCAGGCCAATGGAGTTTCCCGGCCCACGTCATTACCTAATCTACGGACAAAGGACTCCTTAATTGCTCTCACCCCCATTTCAAATTGCTCAGATGAAGAATGAGTCGGCCCGTGAGATCTGTTGTCACAATAGGTCATAAAAAAACCCCGCCTGTATATATAAGTTTTTACATATTTCCTGCGCAGTATGACATAGCTAAGAGCCTTGAAAGTCTTTACAAAAATCGAAGAATCATTGTAGTAGATGTTCTTTATGTTCAAGTTTGCCTCCGGCTTAGTTCTGTATTTTAAAAGTCTTCAATTCCTTCAGGGCTATGTTCTATAAATATTCACATAATGTGTCTTTGCCTGAAAGTTTTTGCACCGCAGGGACTCCCATTAACAGGGCCCCTAAAAAATCTCAGAGTTTTAAATGTCAACATACAAATGTTTGCTTTTTAGCCGCTTTTATTCCAAAGGGAGAAATTCTGGCCTGTAAATGTTTATTTTAAAGTTGAGAGTTGAAGTCTCTCACTTGAATACTTAGAGTTAATGCTATTTTTTAACTTTTCATTCTATATATTCTTCTCTTTAACGAATGTTTAAATTAATTTCCCTTAATAGACAATCCAGGTGGCTCAATGGGAGAACATTCAATAGCCAGAGGTCCTGGACAAGCAAACTAACTAAAGTGTTGGAGGAAAAATGCTAATCACTTTGCTAGCGGAAAGGTGAAACATGATAATTAAGTGTAAATTGCATTAAATTCAGATGCAAAACAGATAAGCAATTAAAGGAAGTGCTTAAAGATACCGAAGGTGCACAGACAACACAGGGAAAAAGAAATGTTCGCTTACATTATGACATTATATAATTTAATTACCTACACAAAACCAATATTACAAAGGTATTAATTGGTTGAGTGAACTCTTGGGCTCATATCAAATCTATTTATTTTAATTTATATTTAAACGAAAAGGGTCACCTGCACAGCAATACCTATAAATAACTCTTTTACAAAAAATAATCTGCCATCTATCCTCTGAGTGGTAAGCTCTGTTGCCATGAAAAAGGGAGAAAAATCAATGTTAACAAATAATGCGGTTAGTTTATACACTTTTTGCACTTTCCCACACTTTTCCCCCGTATTCACCGCTGTATCATTGAGTCTCGCTGATGTTTGAGAGCAATCAGGGCGATAAAATAGATTGTCATTATCGGCAGCGGGGTATTTGGCCGATTTCCTTTTTTCACGCGGCCGAGTTGATTTTTTCCGTATTTGCATTTCATTTAAAATCAATTTAGCAATCAGTCAGGCGCATTTTGTTAAACAGTAATTAACATAAATCAATTTGAATACGGATTGGGTGTGTAAAAATGTTTATCCAGCGACCTGATGAGCTCGCTGTCTACATTAATTAGGCCGGCTGAGCAGCGAGGTTTAAAAGAGATTGAATGGTTGAAAAGTATTAATATTTAGCTGACTTTAAGCTGATTTTCAGTCCATTGTTACTGTCAGTAGCCAGTGGGTACCATTGGGTGAAACTAATCCTTTTTTTATGGAATATTCAGCTTCAAATTGTGCCTTTGCCATTGTCAATAAATTGTTGTAGTTTTTATGATTCTCCAATAAATTTTTAATTAGTCCCAATAAAGGCAATAGCAAAAAAGCGAAAATTAATTAAACTTTAGCAACGTACAAAGACTATAGAAATTTCTATTTCACTGTTTTATGAAAATTCCTAATAACTTATTTATTATTTTGCAAAAAAACAGTGCACTGATTTTGTGACCTTTTTTCCACGACTCTGTAAAGTGTCAAACACTTGGTACAATATTGGCCTTTCGAAATACAAAAAATTACTACGGTCGTGTGAAAAAGTTCATAATTAATTCGCAGAGTGTCAGGAAAATAAAGCAAAGAAATGTGGTTTTAAATGAAAATTTTCCCGCTGATAAAATCGATTAGCTGTGAAAATGTTGAGGTTGAATACTTGTTAATTATAGATGCTGATATGTGAAGCATAAATCATTTGGCTAATCATTTATTTACCCCGAATGCAGTTACCACAACTGTAATTCTCAAAGTTTTTGCTTCCGAAAAGGAACTGTCAGCAATTGCATTTGAAACAATATTGCGGGAAAATGTGAAAATCTTTGTTGCGCTCACCAAAGCCAATATTTCTGGGAAAACACCCAACAAAGGTCATACATTTTGCTTCGAGATGCCGCAACAAAAACACACACAGCCAAGATTCTGTTTTCCAACATCCCCCAGCCTCTCCCCCGTCGCAGTTTTCCCATTTTTCTTGTGGCCGGCAAACGGAGGAAACTTCGAAGGCAATTTACTTTCGAATCACACGACTTGGGCGAGTGCACTGCCATTAAGTGCAATTGTATTGCATTTTCGAGACAAAACTCTCGTCGCATATGTCGTTTGCGATGCCACATATGTAGGGATGTGGAGGGATGTAGAGAGGGCACCTTACAAGGAAAAACAAAAGTGTGAAACTATTTAAAGCCCCGGCTGGAGCTGGGAAAATATGGTATGTCCAAGATTCACGGAGTGGCGGTGTTATCCCCATGAAATACCCATTGTAAATAACGTTCACCTACGCACCTCCAACACTTGGCTAATGGTAGCCTACTGTTGTTGTTGTTTTTTCCCATCTCAGGAGCCACTTTCACTTTGCTTTCCATACCTATGCATATATGTATATAAACATCCTAGAAACAGGGGTCTGGGCGGCGGTTAAAAATACTCGTACTTCAAGTGTTCGCAATAAATTCCTTTAAAGCTTTTAAGCCGCAGCGCAAAGGGTTGGCGAAAGAGCATGGCGAGCTGGGAAAGAACACCATAGGCAAGGCTCTGAAATTACTTAAAATGCGCTTTTAGGGTTAAGCTTAAGCAGTGCCTCGCTGCATCCATCATGGGGCGCTTGGGCACTTAAGCACTCTGGTGAGACCCTCGAGGTCGATCTTCAGGGCCATCTTGGAGTGCTGCCTATCCATCGGCAAGATGTGTTTTTATGAGGGGAAGTCCAAAGGCCAAAGAGTAATTTTATGAAACAAATTTTACAGGGTTTTAAAATGGCCTATAATAGATGATAATACTAGTAAATGATTGTGAAATAAATCAAATATTTGACTAACGGTTCATAAACTTACATACGTACTGGAAAAGAAGTTAAAATTATATTCCCTATTTAGTGGTAAGCAACCCTTCAGATTAATACAATAAGAAGAGACGCAAAATAAAGGCGTATATTGAGGTATTTGACAATCAGTCATATGTCTCATAATAGCCTTATTTGACCTGACATTAATGACATTATTCTTGGATTCCAATTGATTGTACAGACACCCACATCTACATGAATATATATGTACTTCTATGAAATTCCTGGAACACAGCTGGAAGTAGCTACAAAATAGGACATACAATATCTAGGAATGACTTCAATGGAAAACGTGCTGCGAAATGATTTACTATGTGGAAAATGGAAAATGATATTGCTCCAATAATTTACAAAGGCGAGGCAAAAGCTCTCTACTTGGTGTTCCCACTTCAACGTTAGCTAGCCCGATAGCAAGCTGTAATTAAAATCAAACATAATTTTTGACTTTGGCTTAATTTTCCACAATCCTATTTAATCCCTTCACACTTGGACAGGAAATCGCACAAACAAGCTTGTAAATATTATGCCATTTTGATAGCCTTGAACAGCGATAGGTGACATTTCTCCGGCCATGTCGAACAATGTAAGTCTCAATGCATTTCTGCTGCCTTTGTGCTTAATTGTAAATATTTTGCCACACACCTGCTACCATGCACTCAGAGGTATATATACACAGGAAACAGTTTTAGGCTTTCTTAATAATATTTAAAATAATATTAAAAAAGAAATAATTAAACTTTGATTGTGAATACAGTAGAGAGAATAGTGTATCGTAAGTCTATGGATAAAAGTTATAAATATATTTACACTTGATATAACTTTGCTAAGGCTCTGTAACTTCCTTAAATGAACTTACGAGTCTTGTTGGAAATTTCTCTCTGTGTGCATGCACAGGAGCGCTTGTGTGTCTGCTCCAAGGACTTTGTTCGCCATTGATTTTGGCCTCTAGGTGTTAAGATTACACAAATTGCAATTTATTTGTTTGGCCAACCAAAGCCAATGCTGGAATCGCTTATACAGTATATCCCAGCCAGCTCTCCCCTGCAGCAGCCATCCCTGTCTCGCACTGATTAATATGTCTTGCGTTTTGTGTATTTGCCTTTGTGTTTATGTTTGCATTTAACTGGCAAACTGGATTGGAATCGCAGTGAGAGGACTTGTGGAATGGGGGGCATACATCCCACTATGTCCCGGCTGTGCCACACCTGCCCGCCCCGCACCTTTCCGCAACCAGACCGGATTGAGATATGCATGACCTAGACAAATATTGTGCGTTTGCAAGCACTTTGTCATTGGAGCTGCTCGCCTGCTTTGCTGCTCTGCTGTCCTACAGCGCCCTGCACCAATGGACACATTTGTTATTTTGAAATATTTTGTTGATTTTGCCGAAGAAGATTCTCCTCGTTCGCTCGCATTTGAGGTTTTCATTTGGCTAAAAGCGGAGACGGCACACAAGGCAAACCCATTTCTCATCTCTCTTCTTTGCCAGCTTTCCCAGCTTTCTCTGAGTGACACACTAATTGTCCTGCATTCACCGTTTGGAATTGGTTTAACCTGGCGTATGAGTGATTTAATAATGAATTATGACCTCTGATTTATTTCACATTCACAATCTGTAATGGATTTATGTTGCCCCTTCTATCCTGTCTGACTGACCCTTGTTCTACCTCTTACCAGTTCTATTTGCCTGATTGCCAAAAAGTTAACAGAAAAGCTGAAGCAATTGCGGCACATTTGCCGGACGGCACTGTGCCAAGAAAAATAAAACGCTGCCTATTTCTTGGCCCAGCCGCCAAGGAAGAGCTTCGAAATTAGTGCTTCGGGGTGTGAACAAAATGCAAATATTACACAGCTCATTAAGCCTGAATTGGATTTGTGCACTCCGGATTTTAGCGCCCAAAAAAAAATTAAGACTTGGCATCCAAGTCTGTGCCATTCGAAAGGGGAATTGAAAAGTATAAATATACTATGGCCAAGAGTTTAGCTATATTGCTGTTGCTAATAATAATAACTTTCCCTCTATTTACAAGTTTACAAATGACAAATGAAATAAAACAGCCACACAAAGAGAAATTGTTCAAATAATTACTAAACCAATTGTTTCTGCCTATGTAACTTGTAATAACTTTGCATTTAAGATGTGGAAGCTATAAAAAATTGTATAATGATGGCGTATAAAATGATATGAAAACAGAAAAGATAATATTTTTTAAACATTTCTTTAACAAATAAGTAGAAGGAAAACTCTCTCCTTGTACCCAATTCGTTCTGGTCTGAGGACAAATCCCTATTCAATTGGCCTGTTCTTTCCGGCAGGTTTCCGAGGTCGTTCCATTGTTCCCTCTAGTTAATTTATAATGCCCGACTTCAATGTTAATTTACGTTTAATGAATTTTAATTGGGCCTTCCTATTGCCAACAACACGTGGACCGCAAACTGCTCCCCCGCTGCCAGCCGACAAAATTGACAAATTACATTCGGTTCGCAGGATCCGCCATCTAAAGTGACGGGGAGAAATGGAGTCCGGTCCGGGGACCGGGTACATTTTGGGCCATGTCCTGGGCCTCTGCTATTTCAGTTCATTTTGTCGCCGCTGCTGTTTGTTGTTTTGTTTTCCATTCCATTTTATTTTATTTTTACTTTTTTTTTTTTTCTGCTGTAGTTGTTGCTGTTGGTGCCTTGAAAGGTCTAAAATCGCGCTCTGTGTGTGTTTGTGTGCTCGCCTAATCAAAAATTTCAAACACGTTTTATATTGGCAACGCAAAAGTCATTTATTCAATTTGCAAACCAGTTTTACGTTGCGTAATCTAATCAAAAAGGTTGCGACTCAACTCGACTCCACTAGCTGGGGGTACAAATGTATATGGCTCTATATGGCAGCCAGATCCTTGGCCCCTTGCCAAAAATAGTAGCTAAAGGGAATGGGGGACAGGGGACAGGGCAAGAGACAGGCTTTCTAAAATAGCATGTGGCTGAACAGAAACAAAAATAAACAAAGTCTACAAAAAAGTTAAAATGCTGAAAACTAAAATAGTAAATGGCTAACGTCATGGCAGGACATTGCTGATTTATACCGTAAAGCATACCAAATATGCCATGCTATCGTTAGTCTATGCAACCCAAGAATATAAAAGTAACTTTAGCAAGGCTTAATAATATTTAAATTTGCTTTAAAATTTAGCTAAGAATTTCGGAAAATATGATTAGCAACTCAAAAGGCATTTTTTAATTGCGATTCTCTACTATTCTTATA
>JAEIIL010015657.1:0-13715 GCA_018905715.1 Drosophila lini
CCAAGCTTAGTAATTTTATATACTATTCAAGATGCTTAATTAATTAATAAGTATATTTAAACATAATTACTTATTAAGTACCCTCCTAAGTACATCTATACTTTCCCTATCCCTCCTCTATGATCTCCATCTCCAATAATAAAACCATGTTACAATGCAAGAAACATGGGCGTTCCATTTTTCAACAAACATAAAATTAATGTTGTTAATTTTTACATAACTGCCGTTTTGTGGGCTCTTTGGATTTGTGTTGGATTTGAAATGCTAATCAGTCCGTGTCACAGTTTCTGGCCCAAACAAACCCAAAAGAAACTAGGCCGCAACAGCAAAGCGAGTTGACCAAAACTCAAAACCATTTTTGCCACATTGGTTTGACACTTTTATTGCTGTGAATTTTTGGAGGGATTGCAGCATAAATGAAAGTTTGCGCCTGTGTTAATAATCACAAACAATAATAAGGGGAAAACATATATATTTCGATTACGTAAAAACGCCGGGCAGCATAGGAAATGAGGTGTAACTAGTTGGGTGACAAGCGGTGTTGTTGCAAGTAAGTTAGAGATCCAAAATCTCTTATATTCAAGTATTTTTTATATCAGGATTATAATTTTTAATAGGTATAATCCATAATGAAATAATAATTCATAAATAAATATTTTAAACTTAATTGGAAACATTTTTTAAACCAATTGATCTTGTAAGACACCCATTTTTTGTTTCTGTGTTTGCGTAGGCGTTTCTGTCGCCGGCAGCGACGTTTGCAGAGAGTTTCACCCGATCGGCAGCAACAAAAAAAAAAGAAGAAGAAAAAAAAAAAACAATAATAAATAAAACCCGAAGTAGCAAAAACCCGAAGCTACAAAAAACGAGAGCAAGTTTGCTGACAGCGGGAACGACGACGAAACTTTATGTAATCGTTGAAACCAGTTTGATGACGTCGTCGTTGTATCTCTGAGCCGCATATAGTTCGCAGATCTCTCTGGTTAACTCTTTTTCCTACCATTTTCCCCCCTGGCTTGTTAACTCTTTTTCGGAGCTCTCTTTGGAGCTCTCTTAGCCCCAAAAGCACGTTGTTGTGGCCGTTTTAGCGCGTGTCTTCGCTGCTTTTTACCAGCTGCTTTTGTTGTATAATAAATTTTCACACAGGCAAACAAGTTTGGGAGTTCGAAATCAATAAATTAATAATAAGCCAACCACACAAACCACATGTGCTGTTGGCTGTTTGCTGGCTGCTGCTGTGTGCTCAATTTTCATTGAATCGTTTTTAGGGGCCCCAACTTTTTGGCTTGTTTGCATTTTGCCGCTTTTACCTCTTTCTCTGCACTTTCTAAACAAATTGTGAGCGAGTGAGCGATCGGGCTTTCATGCGTTTTCACATTTTGTTTTTGTCGGGCTTTCTTTTTTTTTTCTTTGGCCTTTTCTACAGCGTTTTCAGGCTTCTTTTTTTTAAGACTGCCCCTCTTTCACTAGGCGCAATCTTGTTGGCTTAAAAGATCTTCTTTTTTTATTGGCCAAAGAGATTCTCGCCACTCGCCCGATTTCTAGGTGAGATCTGTTCTAAATAAAATGTGGGTTGTGAGTGAAAGACGCTCGATCTCGATCTCTATCTTGATTTTGATCTTGATCTCCGATCTCTTCTGGGATTTTCGGCTTACGATTTTTGGGTGTGAAATGTGGGTGAAGTAGAAATTGTAGGTTAACGTTGGGAATTAAAAAGTTTGATATATAAATTAATATAATTAATATAAATTGCAGACAGTAGCCCTGCAAAGTACCAGGTCTTGCTGTTAATACTTTTCTATATTTTGGAAGTTTATTTATTTTATAAAGATTTTTCGGTGAAAATTCCAATTCCTTAGTGTTGCGGCAACATGTAGCTTGGTCTTTTGCAACATGACCAGTAATAGCGACCAACAATATATCCACACGGTCGGCCCTTTCGAATAAAATCAAAAATCAGCGAAGCAAACTTCCCGTCTCTTCCCATTCGAGCAGATAAAATACAAAAACCGCAAAGCGAAACAAAAGAGGGAAGGGTATACGAAAGACAGGAAGGGGTTACGGGTTCAAAAGACTGGAGTGTTTAAGCACTCTTTGATTGAGGGTAAAACCCGAAGGTTAAATATACTTACAACACATTATTAATAAAATCAGGAGATAAGTGGGTTGAGCCTATGATTTCAAGATAATATGCTAATGGGAAATTGAGGTACGAGTTATAGTTACAAGTAAGAAAGCAAAAAACATTTATTGATGAGCATTTTTTTAGATATTTTGAAATAAAGGTTTAATTAGAGTTTTCTTACAATATTTTAGCTTTGTCAAGCGTAAGTAATTATATTTATTTTGTATGAAAAGTAATTCCCCCTGTAAGATCTTGCCAAAATGTTTACACAACTCCCTGCTTACTTTTGGGTTAAAGTGTATAATATAATTTACAATATGTACTTAAGAGTGGGTGCACTGAAACCCAAACCGAAGCTGAAAGCCAAACGAAAAGCACAGATAAAGAACCGTCCGTCGTCCGTTCACAATCAGCGGGTACATGACTCAGTTTTTCCAGTTGGCGGCGGAGACAAAGAGCTCTACTTTTTTTTTTTTTTGTGAAAATATTGCGGATTATCGGGCAATTTTGCAGCCGGCAAGACAAGGCCAAAGAAATCGAGCAACAAGTGCACGAAAACCAGAACAGAACGCAGCCCTAGAGTGAAAAGTGAATGGGGAAAGGCAGAAAATAAATAATAACAATTACTGGCACATGGTCAGCAGCAAGCAGTAGGCACTAAGAAAGAACCCAAGCACGAGCCATGGTCTCGATTCTTGATTCTCCAGCTCTCTTCTTCAATGACAAAGCAGCAGCTGTCGCTGTAGATGTTGCTGCTGCAGCTGTTTGCTGACCCCAAATGACAAAGGTTAGCACGCAAACAGAGGCACAGCAAAAAAAAACTATGGGTTATCCCATTCATTATGATTATTATTTAACCAGGGTTTTGGCTAAAAAAATAAGTTAGGTATTTTAAATAAAATAAAAGATACAACCTTGCTAGGTCTCCTCCAATTTAAACCTACTAGATTTAGCATAATAAGGCCCTACCAGGAAGGATTTGTATTCCTTAATGTCACCGAATTCGTACTTGGGAATTTTAGTGCAAAAAATGGTTCTAAAAGTGCACAACAGAGAGGGAAAAGAAAGGGATTTTCTTAACTTTACGAGTTAAAATCTCAACCTGACCATTCTTTACCTGGTTTCAAATGTTGAGCCTAATTTTTCTCCGTGCACTCATTTCGCCCACGCCCATTAATTAACCGAAAATTGAGTGCCACTCAAACAAAAATCGGAAAAGTAAAAACACAGTGGAGAACAACGCATCAGCATAAAAAAGGCAACAACTAAAACAAAAAAGCCGAGTAAAAAAGTTTTGTGTTTAACAAATTGTTATATATTTTCCGTTCATCTTTTTGAGGTTAGGCGAACGCCTTTTGGGGTCACCGTGTGAAAGCCAGCAGCAGCCACGAGAGCGAAAAGGAGAGCAGGCGGCGAGAGAGAAAGCAAGCAGCTATTAAGGGTGGCGGCGGCGGCTGATACACAGAGAGAACTTAATTACTTAAGTTTTGTTTATTATTCGCCCGGGAAGGGAGAGTTACGACACCAGTGCCAGGCCAGTTCGGTTTGGTTCTGTGCTCCCCTAAACCCGGGGGCGGGGTGATCAATGGAATTAGTAAGCAAATCATCATCGGCTGCCGCTACACTAAAGAAACCAATTACTTACGCAAGTAAGGTCATCAGTAAAAAAAAAACCCTCGAGGTTGCGCCAACTAAAACTAAAGTCGAAGCGACTACAACTCTCGGAAACCACAAGTCATCAAAATTAAATATACATAATATATATGTTTGTATATATATATTGCATATTGTATTGTATATATCAACGTCCAACACACGCACACTCGACGACGGTGTGGCAAACAATCAAAATAGCAGAGAAACTTTTACAAAACAAACTGTTGTGTTTTGTTTGCTTCGGCTTGGTGGGTTTGTTGTGGCCGTAATTCAAGGATGTGACAATGGTTACTTGAACCCACAGCTAAACCCAAGTAGTTCAGGGTGCAAGTAGCTGCTCAGGAAGCGGAGCAAAAGGTCCTGGGAAACGAAACTGGGTCACACACAGCAGAGCTACATCTTTAGGGGTTTTTTTTTTGGGATTTCGAATGAGGGGGTGCTTACGATTCTAGGCCAGCTTTTTGGTTTAACCATAAACTTGTTGCCTTTCCTGGGGGTTTTATTGGAAATATCAGTGGTTGTAGCCTAGGGGAAACCCTATTTCCGGATACAGAAAAGTTCATCGAGAGAAGCTAAATAATTTATAGGTTGTTTAGAATAGATTTTATTATAGCTTTTGTCAAGGTTTTAGCTTTCTAATTAAAAGTAGTCCAAGTTTATTTTTAGTTGGCCTTCCATTGTAGTATAATTTCCTTCTTTCTTTATAAAAGTGAGGGGTTTATGTATTGAAAAGTCTAGGTAGAATAGAATTCTGCTCTTTTTTTATATTATTTAAGTAAATAATAGAAATCGCCTGAGGTTTTGTTTTGTAGAGTTTTTCAAATTGAAAACCCCATCTGATAAATCTTTAAAGTTCATCTTTTGTCATTCATGAGACTACCTCTTACTTATTATTTAAATACTAGATTGCTATTGCTATTTAAATAGATTAAGCAAGTGTGGCTCACATGGGAAATGTCAGCTTCTGGCATTTAAACTAGAGATAATATTCATTTAAACTTAATACCCAAAGTCACTTTAACTTAAAGGGAGTAGTTAATTCTTATTGCATTTACCTTTTATCACAGAAATTTGCGGCGGCGTTACAAAATTCCTTGGAATTTGGGCATTTAACTAATAATACTAGGCACAGAGGAGATTGTTGTGGTTGCTGTTGGTTTGTATTTGCAGAGTTGTGGTGTTGGTGATGGCTGTTGCTGCTGCTGCTGCTGGAGTTACCGCTGCTGCTGCTGCTGCTATGGTGATGATGATGATAGTGCTGATAGGCGGAGGAGGAGGACGCGGACGCGGACGCGGATGATGTGGACGACGACGACGAGGACGACGAGGAGGCGCTTAGGGGATGCTGATGCTGCTGCTGGTTGAGATGCCGCCGAATGGACTGATTGATGCGATTCGTTATGGAGTTGGTCAGCGCCGAGTGGTGGCCATGCAGATGGTGGGATGAGGAGGAGGGTGATGCCGACGAGGATGAGGATGAGGCTGCTCCAAACAGGCGGCTGGCAATAATGCTGTTGCTGTTGCTGCTGCTGCCACCGTTGTAGTGCGTATTTCCAGCACAGGCGCTGCTGCAGTTGTTGCTATTACTGCTGCTGCTGCTGTTGGAGGAGGAGGGTGGCGACGGCGAGGGTACGGGTACGGGCACGTGGGCGGGAGCGGCGCGCGTCAATATGTGTTGCAAGTTGCTGCTGCCGAATGCCGCCTGCAATATGTTGCTGGGGCTTGCCAAATGCTGCGCCAGTGTTGCCGAGCCACTTCTGCTGTTGCTACCGCTGCTGCTGCTGCCGCTGTTGGTTGTTGCCGCTGCAGTTGCTCCACTTTCGTAATTCAGGTGACCCAAATGCTGTTGCAAAACCGAAGGCGCAGCTTGCTGCTGCAGTTGTGGGTGTTGCTGCTGCTGCCGCAATAATACTGGTGGCGTCGATATCAATTGCTGCAGGCGACTGCAGTTGCCGCTGCTGCTGCTGGTTGCCGCCGCAGCTCCTGTTGCTGATGCTGTCGTTGATGCTGCTACTACAGATGTTGCTGCAACTTCGGGCGCATTCTCGCAGCAACAATTATCCCCAGCTGCAGTGGCAGGTTGCTGTTGCTGCTGCTGTTGCTGTTGCTCCTGTCGCTGCTGCTCTAAATTCTCATTTTCATAAATTTCATGCACACTTCGCTTTTTCTTGATTTTCACATAGGGCTCAAACATTTTACTTTAGCTTTTTGCTTGCTTTTCTTTCTTTCAACTTTTCCAAATGCACAAACTTATTGAACACACGCGCACGCACAGATTTCTAGATTTCTGGTTTTGCCAATTGCTCAACTTTCCGTTTAATCTCTTTGTGGCCACATTCCGTTTGTATATTTATTTTGCTCTTTTAGGATTAGTATTTGATTTTTCTTTGTATATTTTCTTAGATATTTCCAACTAGTTTAAAGGCGACACACAACGAAGCGAGCGGAATCGAATCGAGTTTTGTTTTATTTATAGATTACTTAAAAAGCCGAACCGCTCCGCTTGAAAGTGCGCGTTGAAATGAGCAGATACTTCGAAATACACAAATTTCCGCTAGTGTTCACGGCAACGACGACGTCGACTGCGATGGCTGTGCGCCGACAGCGCTGCTCGCCGCGTTTCAATTCTCTCTCGTTTTGTCCCGATTCGTTTCGTTTCGCTTCGTGTCGTGTCGTTTCGTTTCTCTCTCACCATCTCTCGCGCGGCGTTTCACCATGTAACACACACGCACACCCACACTTTCGTTTTGGCTCGGTGTGAGGTCGATGAGCACATATGGGAAACGAGTGGGAAAGGTTTTTGTTTGTGGGGGGGGGTCTCAATAACGAGATACCCTGTACGGAAGGTATTGGGAGGGTGGCACTTGGTTTTATTATCAACTTCATGCTAGCTCCATGCTTTGTGGTTTAAGTTTTTTAAAAAAATTGTCTTAGTACTTAAGGAACTACCATATACCCTACAGTTACAGGGTACGAAAAGGAAGCAACGGCAAGAGTCAGAGAGAGCGAGAGGTTAGAGCGACACTGAAAATCGAGCGCAAGTGCAAAGAGCGAGAGCGAGGGCGAAAGCATGGGCGCGAGAGCGAGAGACAGCGAGTTGAGGGCCAGCTGATAAATTATTGCGCGTGTATCCGTATATTGCGTGTGCTTGTGCGTAAACGCGCGTGTATCTGTAGTATCTGAGTATCTGTGTGGTCGCAGGACGGAGGCCGCTTCTGTCATTGCCTTTGGTTGTGACTTTGCTTTTGGCTTTGCCTTTGCCGGCGGTCCTTGGCGTGGCGATAAACGGTAATCGCTTGGTCACACAGGCGGTCCGATCCGGTGCTCATCCCCTTCCCCTTTTCCACTGGCCTTCTGCTGGCTGGCATCGCCTCCTTCTTGCCCTCATCTCCACTCGGCCTTCAGGGGCTTCCTTTCCACATAGCTATGTATACATATAGACACATATCGAATATGCGGGGATACGGAAAAGCCTTCAAGGAGCAGGGACAAGTCAGAGTTACCTTCGAACAAAACATTGCGGAAATATAATTGATCATTTTTCCAAGGGAGACAATTTAGCGACCTTTCGCGGAATTTTATTTACGTTTAAGTATATTTTTAATGAGTTAATACAAGGATTAGATTAGAATAAACTCTATTATTACTTTAGGAACAATGGAATGAAACAAGGCACTTGTTTCTGTAGCTCCACTAACCTCATCAGTAACTTACAACTGATTTTGGCTATAGGATTGATTTCAAATTAATTTCAACTATTAGTATAAAGACTATTTTGAACATTGAAGTAAGCTTTTTCTTCGAGTGTGCCGGTGCCTCTTGTTCCTTCAGGAACAGTTGACATTGGAACACCCGATTCTACGCAGGAGAAGGGAACTTCTGTCAAGCTGTCGTCCTTTGTCAGCTAATGTTTTTTTGTTTGTCGTTTTTTCGGGTGGCGCACATTGTACTCTCGTGTGTGTCTGTATCCAAATGGGGCGTTGTCGATGTCGGTGGCATTAGCCGTCGTCCAACTATGTATGTATATGCCACATAGGAGCAACGAGGATCCGATGAATGGAGGCAGCGAGGAGCCAGGAGCGAGCAACACATGTCGCTGGCAGTCACCCATCATCAGAAGACCGGGGCCAAAGCCAAAGGCCACCCAGCTGCAGATTTTTCAGTCGCCCTGCCCCCCTCCACTTGCACTCCAAAATCCACTCCACTTCATCCTCCACAGCCTGCCACTCCTCATCCTTGATCCGTGGCAGGCCGCGGCAGTTTTCCACTTGCAACAATTGCATCTGCAACAGCAATAACCACTACAAGGAACACTGGGAGAAAAGCCATAGGACTCATTGATAAGCCAGTAAAAAATGAGGAATATTCAATTTAAACTGAAACTATTCTTTAAAATTAAAGTTTTTAGAATGGTTAATGTTAACAATTTAAATCATGGAATATTTTGATCCTTTCCTTTCTTTCTTTTTCACAGTGTATATGTGCAACTGCAACTACACTTCACATGCCACCGCTCGCCACTCGGCACATTCGTCTCATTTATGGCGTGCAAATTAGCATAAGGCCAAAAGGCTTCGTGTGTGTCCTTTTGGGATATGGAAATGGAAATGGAAATGCTGAGGGCCACACACCAGCTCATGCTCAGATCGCATCAGTTTCAGTTTCATGTTCAGCTTCTGTCCTGCCCTGCCCTGGCCTGGCCTGGCCTGTCCGTCGCGCAAATCATGTGTTGTACTTTGTGTGTAAGTGAGTGTTTGCCTGCTCATTAGTTAGATGGGATGGAAAGGCCGGCGTTCCTCCTCGACATGGCCAGAATGTGTGAAAATTGGACAGTAATGCGGCCCTCGTAGTCGTAGGACCAACCATTCAGTCAGCAGCACCCTTTGAAGTTGCGACGCACGAAGAGGTGTTGAAAGTCGCACTTGTGGGCGGGGGGTCTGGTCTTTTGGTCATTGGGCTTGTGAAATTGGTTGGGTAATTGAGTTATAGCCAAGATTTTGCTTCTGCCTTGAAACCAAGGCAATAAAGTAGTACTTAAAACTGTCACTGGTGAGCATTTTGAGAGTCTAGAGCATTTTATAGTTAAATCTTTGGCTGAAAAATATGAAATTTTTATAATTTAAATAAAGAATTGTGTGGCTAGCCAAGAATTTAATTGAAAAGGTTTTCTACTAAAAGGTTCACGGTCTGCCTATTCAATAAATCAACCAAAATTCCAAGGCAAAGCCCGCACACACACAAAATACACTGAAGCTTCGTCTGTGTGTCCGATCATCACGATCAATTTCAAAGTTATCACCGCCCACTCGGCTAATTATGCCACAGAGGCTATATAAGGGGGGATATATATGTATAGATCCGATGGCGATTTGCTCATCATCGAAATCAAAGGCCGGAGACAAACGTTCGTTCAGCGACCTTTGGGCATTTTTTTTTTCATTTTAATAATTCGCTTGGAGGCGGCGACGTTCGGTTCAACTTCCTTTCAATTTGGTTTTTGCGGAAACACTAAGCAATCCCAACTGGTTCACCTTTCCACTTAGTCATTGAATCTTCAATGAGTCTCAATTTCATTGGGACTTTCACATTGCCCAGCTGCCTGACCCCTGCTGATGCTGCTCCTCAGCGGCCTCTCACCGGCTCACACTTTATATCATCATCATCATTGGATGTGGATTTAGAAATTGAAATATTCGTCTAATGCTTTCCAATCTATATATGCTTGAATGTGAACGGTTATGGCGGCGATAATACTGCAAAATAGTGCTCATGCACATGATTTACTTGACACTAATTTCCATAAATAAAACAAAAGTTTAATAACACCGCCGCCTGCCGCTTGAATGGGTCGCTGACAATAACCCAATTTTCAATCAAGGCAGGCGCCGTCATTCCCTCGGCACAGTGGTTTGAAAGTTATTTGAATTTGGCTTGCAAAATAAAGATTAAAATCACATATTAAGTGTATAATATTGTGCTATCTAAAAACAATTAGTTTAAAGTTTAAATTAATTGTTGCTTTTCCTAAAATACTTCAGTGTGACCATCAGTTATCAAGTAGTGTGCCCTTGCCTCCAAAATAAGCTCAAATTTGGGCTATTTTAAATATTTATTATTTTAATTCTTTAAAAAAACACTTGAAAATAAAGTGTTAAGTAACCCTCAGATATTCGAAGGATTGTGCTAATTTCAAATAACTTGACGGCCTGTAGTAATCCACAAATTGACTATCCATTTATGAGCCATAAATACAACGCAACTAATTTTACGGTCTGTTTTGATGATTATGTACGATTACTCATTTATGGCCACGTTTCGAGCACGGTGCAACATTGTAATCACCTCAGATGACAAAATTGAAATCAAAGCAATCAAAATTGGAGGCTGTTCGTTCGCTCGCTTGCTCGCTCGATTGCGTGGGTCGGCCGGTAGTGGCGTCGATTTGGTGCGTTGCCGAAAGTGTTAATTGACTCGAAGTGAGGTCTCCAAGGGAAGCTGCAGAGGGCTGAAGATTTCGAGGCAACGATTAGCGAGTTACGAGGCTGAGGCGGCCAGTTGCATCCGCTAGATACAAATGCGAAATGGAGTTGTAAAAGGTGGCGCGGCGGCGGCGGCGGCGAGAGATACTGTATCTCTCAGTCATCCGAAAAAGCTGCCGTGGGATAACTTCCGCACTCGTGCCGCGGGTGAAACTCTGCGGAGAGGCGAGAGAAAGCGACTGCAGCGAAAGAGACGGCGGCGAGAGCGACTTTTCGTAATCACTTTGCAGCAATTGGCGTTTTGGTTCGGTTTCGGTTTTGTCGGTTTGAACACACAAACGAGAAATTTACATTTCACATTTTCACAATCTTTTTCTTTTCTTTCCTTTTATTTTATTTTATTTTTATTTTTTTTTCTCCTCCTCGTTTCTTCCCCCGTCGTCTTCTTGTGCTGCTGCTCATGTAACAAATGAGTGATTGGAGCAGCTTTCCGCATTTCACACACTCACTGCGCGATCATAGAAATCTGCGCTTTGTCGTCATCATTGACATCGTTGTTGCTGCCTTTTTCTTCGCTTTTTTTGGGCTTTCTTTTTGGCGGGTTAATTGTTTTGAGTAAAATCTGTTAAGGGGGCCAATTTTGTATGTGAGATTAATAGGAACGGGGGCTGTGGTTGGGCCAACTATTTGGGTTTACTTGTGGCTAGAAACAGAGTTGTGTTCTATAAAGGTTGAATGGGAAGAAGAGAGCAAGAAATTCGTATTTTTATTTAAATATATAAAAAATAAGCTCATTTTTTAATCAGCATCTTTATTATTTTCCTACACAAATTTAAAATATTTTGAAAATTAGGTAAATTTAAGTTCGAATTTAATGTTAGCTTTATAAAAAGTTTACCAGTGTGACCATCAGCTACTGCGATCAAAAGCCAAGGGTACAAATAGGTTATTTTGATTCTGTTATTGAATTAAGCTCCTTATTTGTTCCGTATTTATACAACTTTTCCTTGTAAAATGTTAACACATCAATCAATTGCACAACATATCCCAAATTTCCATCGGATAATCCAACGTTAATTGAGTTTGTTTTATGTCAAACCCAAAACCTGGCGGAAATTGGGCGAAATCGTTGCGATTTGATCGCTGTCAGATGATTGCTGCGGCGATGTTTTGTAACACAGATCGTATTTTTTTCTTGTTTTTTTTTTTTGGGCCATTCCCTGTCACGCGCCTATCGAAAACTAGTCCAGTGATAAATCATAAAATGATTTACAATTCGGGTTCGCTCCGATTCGATTTGTATTTGCGTTTGTTTCTCTTTTTGTTTCTTTTTTTTCGTAACCCAAAAACCAAACCCATTTCGGCCTGGCTTTTATTGGCAGCTAATGGGGTAAAAGAAAATTGTTGCCAGGCGGCGGCACCGAGTTTCACTTGGCCTTGGGTCGAATTTTTATGAGTTTTGTGGTTTTGGATTATACAATAAATCCGAGATTCCAAGATGAGGTGAAAAGGAAGCAGGCCAGCTATGCCAATGTCCTCTGATACAAATCAGATTCTAAAGAAAATAAAGCAAAGACAAATTGCATGTGTCACCTTTGTCAAAATGTGTGCAAAAATAAAGTCTTTATATAAAGTCTTTAAGAAAACAGGGATCTATGCACAATGGACTCATCAATACAGCTTCAAGCCAAGAGAAAGAGCAGGAAAATAAACAAAGTCGAAGGTAATCCAAACCTGGAGACAAAGCGATCATTCAAAGCGAGCCAGGAGAGAACACCCAGGATGGCATTTTGTCAGATCTTATCTCGGACCTCAAACCGAGAATGTCAAAACAAGCCATCCGGCCTCTGCTACCAACCCTCCCTACCTCAATTCCCTCCTTTTGTGTAATTGTGCGGAAGGTAAATTATGAAACGCTGTCGTTTTAATGTATTAACCTGTACATGGGTTGAAAATAAAACTAAGACCCGTGAAAATACCAATGAATTCCCAAGGAATTGACATTTATAAGCGGTTGAGATTCGAAATAGGTTTCGTTTTGAATTTAATAATTTAATTTGAATTTCTAGACAAATATATTTCTTCGAGTGTCGCTGAAAATGACATTTTCTGGCCCTGATGATGGATCTACCAATAAATGCTGCATATGTCCCGCTGCTAACCACAAGAATGGCAAATGGCAATGGCAATGGCTTGAAGTCTTACAAGTGGCAGGCAGGCAGGCAGGCAAAAGGAGGTGGAGTTTGGCTACGAAATGGACCCGGCCGGGATGCGCATCCCACGGCGTTTGTTTACGCTCATTAAACGTGAAAAGGTGCCACCCGAATAGGCAAACTCTGCCAAAGACGACAAGACGACCGCCGGCCGAGAAGCCTTAGCACCTGCGGAAGGGAAGACAACGGGCCAGGCGATTCTTCGTGTGTGGTCTCCAACAGGTCGGCCAACCCCTTTTTCCGCTTCGCTCTCCATTCTTGGCTGCAAACAATTCTCTAACAATTACGCCTCAATGGCATATAATTCAATCTTCTGCTGCTGCTGCTGCTGCTGGTGCTTGCCTCTTGCTCTTTTGTCTGATGGATGTGTGATGGATAGCATATAGCTCTCCCAAAGAGGTGAGCAAAAGAACGCACACACACACACACACATGACTCTCAGCCAGGTGTGGATGGAGTGTCCGTATCTGGGCATCTGAATCCGTATCCGTATATCTGTGTATCTTTTAGGTACATACTATATATGTGTCGGGGCTCTGCATCTTTGTATCTGCGGCTAGGCTAATTTGAAGTGCGTGCATCGTGGGCCTCGGCTTTGGCTTCAGCTTCGTGTGTGGCCTGCGGCAATGATCCCAGATACCGGCGGACCACAGTGAACACTCGGTCGAGGGGGAAATCAATTAAATGAGCAGCCAAGATATAAAGGATTTCCTTTGTTAAATGATGAAGAAGCAGATCATTGTTGAGTGAAATTTGTTCTAATTGAAAAGATTGGGTGGGTAACTTGGGAACTCCGAAAGGGTCTCTAGGCTCATGGAACTTGGTTTGCAGATTATAAAAAAAATGTTAAATTAACAATTGAATTATTGTAATGTTATTATTGTTACGATTTACATTACGATCATAAAATATATGGTAGTTTTCTCATCAATTTCAACTAAGAAAAGCGCCAAAAAGTAGGCAATGTTTTGGTGCACACTTAATGCATGACATTAGATGGTCGATCATTGTTATTTGTTAATATTGTCAGAGAAGTTTAGGCAATTATTTATTAAAAATATGTTTATTAATAAAAAACCTAGTTACTTTATTAATATTTCATTTTCCTCCCATTAAACCTTCACTGTACAAATCACAGAAACCAAATTCAAATGCCGACTTCAAAAAAACCTTTAATAAACACAACAAAAAACAAGAAAGGAAGCTAACTTCGGCACGCCGAAGTTTGTATACCCTTGCAGA
>JAEIIL010015683.1:0-33025 GCA_018905715.1 Drosophila lini
ATTTAAACTACATATATATGAAAATATATTTTTTGCATTTATTTTTCATGACAAGAATATATACATTTCAAAATGTTCTAAAGATTTGAGCACTATAAATTTTGCAAAACCTTTTTTTTCATAACTGATAAATCAATAGAGTGCTATACAGATAATTACAAAAAGGTTCTGTAAGTTTATATTGGTTGACAAATTTACCTTCAAACAGAAATATATTTTAAAATATATTTAACTACATATATATAAAGATATTTTTCTAAATTTATTTTAAATGGCAAGGAATATATACTTTGCAATCTTTATAATTAATTTTGTACTATAAATTCGCAAAACTGTTTTCTTTTTTCATAGATGATAACTCAATTGAGTGTTATACAGCTAATTATAAAACGGTTATTTCAGTTTATATATTATTTGGTTGGCTACTTTACCTTTAATATAATAGCCGCCGGAAGCTGTCTCAAAAATATTAAAAAATTAAATCAGAATTTTTCTCGGACTTATCAGGCTTAAAAAACAATTTATTTACTAAAGGCTAAAGTAAAAATCAAGGAGAACTTTTAACACCATCCTTGTCAAGTTGTGAAATACAACGTGTAAAAAGTAAACGCTTTGAAAGTTTTTGTGTGGTCAACCTGCGAACCAAAGTTGCAGCTTTTGCTACCCGCAACGTTGGCAATTGTTTTTCTAATTTACCAAAAAAATAAAAAAATGTAAATACGTCTCTCTGCGTTTCGTTTGCATGGTCAGCCACCTGCGAGTCCTCTGCCCTTTGACCCTTTCTCCTTTCACTTTTTAGCTCCTAAGCCAACGCACCTTCCCCCTTGACCCCAGTGCTCGTTCCCCAACGACAGCCGAGTTGAAATTCAACAAAATGTCAAAATGCCACTTGAAGTCAGTTTGGCTTTTTCGCTGCCATCCGCCCAAAAAATGTCGCTTTGTGGGGTCGGTTTTCTGCATGAATTTTCTACTCCTGGTAAGTTGGAATGCCCAGTATTTCTGATAAAGATCTTTTTAACGAAGACTTGCTTAATTTTAGCAAATAATTAAAGTATGATCTTTAAGACAGTATAAAAACCAAACTTAATAATAAGAAAACTGAGTGAAATTACAAAAAAAAAGTGCAAAATAATTGTAATATTAAGTTTAATTGTTTTTTTTTTTATTATACATTATTCAAATACGTTCTTTATAGTTCCCCTTTTTAATTTTTTACTTATAGTTTTTATTAAACCCCCTATTCCATTCTTCATCAAACTGAATTAATTTTTTTATGTAGTATTACATAAGACATCTCCCAGGGTATTTTGCCTTGCGAGACCCTGAAGCTTAGCTTGAGCCACCTCCTTTTTTGTACATTTTCAGTTTAATTTTTTTCCTGACACATTTTTCTATATGACCAAACTTTCTCACTGGCCAAGCCAACGCAGTGAAAATAAAACAAGCGCCACAAAAATGAAAAGCACAAAAATGCTGCAAAAGTTTCGATGTCGTCGCGTTGGCGGGGCGTTGCTTCTTTTGCATAAGAGTCGCCATGCAGTCCCAACTGCATTCTGGTCCGCCTCACCCTGGCCACCCGCCTTTACCTCAGCTAGAGCCGTCGCCCATCAAATGCAAATAAATAAAAAGGGCATGAAAAAAGCTCGGACGAAAGCCGTTTGTGTTAGCCCGCATTTTGTGCAATTTTTTTGGCTGGCATTTAAAGTCCGTTCAATTACCGCGAAACAAGTTTGACAGCGCTAAAATAAAATAAACGAATGCCCAACGGAGTAAAACCTTAAGTCCCCCGGGCTGCGGCTAAATTTACACAAAAATTTGGTGGCCTCACTTTAACCCTTTATGGCCCCCTTTGCAGCCA
This sequence comes from Drosophila lini, assembly GCA_018905715.1. NCBI lineage: Eukaryota > Metazoa > Arthropoda > Insecta > Diptera > Drosophilidae > Drosophila > Drosophila lini. The sequence continues at coordinate 1,859 of JAEIIL010015683.1, forward strand.
GCGAAGCAGCTAACACTCATTTGATTAGCAAATATGTATGTGTGCCCCTCTCGATTTGCTTTTAGTGGCTATGTTTTATGTTTTCATTTTCATCGGGGGACTAAAGGATTTTCGCCATTAACTTTTGCTCGCCAGCTTTCCGGCACATTAGGCAGCCATTATTTGGCTAATTTTGCATCTTTCGGCCATATAATTTACACCAAATAACACACGACTGCACACACATGCACACAAACCCTTCGTACCTTGGCCACGCCCGGTTGTAAGTGCTGCGTGACTGCTGTTGCTGCTGAAATATATTCGCGTAACACTCATACGCCGCGTTGGCCAATAAACGGCCGTAGGGGCCAGATCTGCTTAAAGGCTCAAAGCTGCCCTAATCAATGATTTGGAAATACCTTACACAACATTAATTTTACGCTTGGATCATTTCCTCATTGGGCTAAGCATTTGAGGTTTTGTATTGTGCGATTTACGCTATTTTTTAACATATAACTTAAGGGGTTTATTAAAAGTCTATTAAAATAGTGTGATAAATGATAGGGTGCTTAGTTATTTGTACTTAATCATTTTATACAACTTCTGAATTTGCTTGTTTATTAAATAATTTTTTTCTTATTTTAAAAACAGAACTACTGAAATGAACAAATGTACTTCAAACACTTGGTTTATATTTATATTAACAATATTTTTCATATACATTTCTCTAAAATCTTTCATTTATTATTAGTTAAATTCGAAACTACAGACAGCATTATTCCAGCAAACGAAAATAAATAAAAGATTTTGCCAAATGTGAGCTATTAAACTAAATTTAAATGGCTTAGAAAATTTGTTTGGTAAATAAAATATCTTGTGAAATGTAAGCCAATAGTTTTCTTATTATTAAACAAGACTTAAGGACCACCCCCTATATGCATAAACATAACCAATGCTTTTTGCAATTTTCAAACGCCGATCCTTGGTCCTACGCTCACAAAAAGTTTGAGTATTACATTTGCATTTTCACAACATATGTACGCTACACAAATAAAATATGCAGGCAACAAATTTGTAGCCAGACATAGTCAATAGCACAAATATATTGGCATTTTTGGAGATTTGCAGACTGTGTTGGCTCCTGCATCCTACAGCCCGAGTTCCAGTGCCATTTCCATTTCCACTCCCATTTCCATTTCGAGTTCCTGCCTCCTGCAAGCCTTGGCAAGAGTTTGATTGTGGAAAATTGCAAATCAAACATGACTATGGAACACACTCGATTCTAGGGGGAGGACAAAATCTGGGTGTTCTGTTTACAAATGGCAACAAAATGGTTAGAAAATTTCACTAATGGAGTATGGGAATGTTGCATTCCCCGTTTGTCGTCTATCTAGCACAGCTGTTGCCAGCAGGTTGGAGTTGTGTCCAAATGAACGGATTTTTAATAATTTGTTTCAAAGCTAAATTTATGCATAAATTGTGGCCCTTTCTGCACTCCAAAATACACAAAATGTTTCTAGAATTAAGAAAAAGCATTCATGAATTTAAGGCCTAAAATTAAGACAAGACTTATACATATATAATTTTTAGGGTTCATTTTTCTATTTTTCTTAATTTCTCCCTTAAAAGGTCACGGCAATATTATTAGGTATATTCTATTATATATGTTCTGTTACATAAATACACTATAAGTTACTAAATTTTTTCCTTAATTAAGAAAAGAAAGAACAAAATTATCTCTTTCTAACTAGGAGAATTTTTAAATAATTTCCCTTGAATTTGAGTAAAGTTTGTTTTTCATAGTTAGAGAAAATCGTTTGTGATTTGATGACTTTTTTTTAAAGCTACATAAAAGTTCTTCAAAGGTATTTACGGAATCGAAACTATTCTATATTTATTTTTTCATTTCATTCATTCAAATTCCTTAAGAGAGCTTAAAATTATATTTATTTACTTCAGCGTACAAACTTTATTAACATTTCTAGTATTTTTCCTAATTAATTGTTTTTCCGATTGTTGGAATTTGTTGGCTGGTCGAATGGTAAGCTTATAACCCACAAATGCATTTGCACATACGCCTGAACACCATTATCGTAAACAAGTTGCTATAGCATGAGCAAAGATACATAAGGGCACACCAGTTTATATAAAGTTGCCTTTGGCATTTGCTTCTATTTATTTAAGCAGACACCCTGGCAGAGTTCAAGAAACTCAGGAGCTTTAAATTTGCACCTCTACACGTTCTAACCATTACAGATATTTGTATGCTTATTTATCGCAAGAACAGGCAGGGAAGTAGCCAGACAATTTAATAGGGGGGTGAATAATCGTAAATATGCAAAAATTATAAAACGTAACTTAATGACAAACTAGTTATAATTTCTGGTTATATAATTTCTGCTTTATTTTAGCTTGAAGCTTCGATAAAAAGGCTAAAATAGGTTTGGAAAAAACAAAAAAATATAAGCTTTTCAACACTGGCGCAACAGCACGTGGCACGTGCAACTTTTAAAAAAATTTCTTCCGAGAATTTAATCTTTTTAACCCAGCCATGGAGAAGAAAAACGACAAGAAGAGTGCCCGCCGGCGGGCCAAGGAGCTGTGCCAGCAGTTCCTTGAGGAATACGACTACGTGGAATTGGATCCGAAAGCCGCGATGCACCCTTGCTGCTCCGAAGCCTTCCAGAACTTTAATGAACAAACCCATGATGCCTGGCTGATGCAGTGCCCCAAGGGCATGGATCTCCAGCAGCTGGTAGGTAAGCAGATCAAGCTGCCTGGCCGCTGTTACGCTGGCGATCTCCAGATGCGGGCCACCAATTATGAGACGCCTTTAAACGAAGCCGTCGGCTATGTGAACTCCAGCGGAAAGTACGCGCTGCGCAAGCTGCCTCTCTCCGGCTACGTGGTGGTCAGCAAGCGCCTGAGTGCCCATAAGCCTGTCTCAGAAGAGGAGGGACAGAATCTGCTAGATCCCGGTTCCGAATTTTCAGCCGCTCCGCCGCCACCAAAACTCAACCCGCCCATTCGTCATCCCCTCTTTGGCCAGGACTATAAGAAGCGCATTGAAGTGCCGGCGGCGATTAAAAAACGACTGGATGAGGCGGATAGAAAGAGCGTGGAGACGTCGGCCGAATTGCGACGAACGGCTAACTACTACACGTTGAAGACTCAAATTCTGAAGACCACACAGACCCTGGAGGAGAAGGAGCTTGAAGTGAGCCAGTCGGTTCTTACTGGAGTCAGGCCCGAGTTCATGAGAACAGTCGCCCCGAGTGTGCTTCACCCTATTGTGGAGATCAACCTGGAGCCCGAAGAGACCGATGGTGTTGTCCAAACAAACGGTCATAACCTGGTGAAGATCAAGGAGGTACCCATGACACCAAAAAAGCAAAAGAAGCGTACATCAAATGGAGAAATCCTTGTAAGTGGTACGTCTAACCTTCAAGACTCTTTCGTGGAGCCCGAGGCGCCCAAGTCGCAACCCGAGAAGCGAAAAAAATAAGGCCAAACGAGGGAAGAACCTGATCATTGACGAAAATGTGGTGGTGAAGCAGGAAGAGAAGGATTCTGTTGCGGATGCTACGCCGCAAAAGCGGAAGAAACTGAGGGAATGGATATTACTTAACTATTTATATCACCTCAAGTAGTTTTAAATTAGGTTACCAACATTAACTGGGCGAATAAAAAAGCAAAAACCCTGTTTGCCTGTTAAGAGACGGTTTTTTTTCACCAGTTTTTTATCTTATTATCAGCATCTATTATCAGCATATGAAGGGGAGTACTCCCTAGCCCCCCTAGCCACACCTATGCATAGAAGTGCAATTGTATATTCGCCGCGGGGCGCCGAGAAGTATGCTATGTTTCATCTGGTTTAACCACAAATTTTGCGTGGTGTATGCTGAGATAAATGAGCGTGTTTTAGCCACACTTCCTCTCCGCTCGTTTCGCAAGCAAACTAAAATAAAATAAAATATATGCAAATAAACATAAATAACGTGAAAAGAAGGAAACCGCAAGCAGACATAACTAACAGTGAAAAGTGAGTGCAAAATAAAAATGAAATGAATGCCGGGGCCACAACTAATGTGTGTCATGTGTGTGCATATGCTTATATTTATGCTTGTGTGCAGTTTGGACCCACTCCCCCCGTACATTCATCTAGCCCCAGCGGAATGCATGTACATACATACATATGTACAAGGGGCGGAAAATGTGTTCATGTGTGGGTGCTCCTCATTGTTGCAAATTTCGTTTCCTTGCCCGCTTTTATTTCCGCTTTCTGGTAGTTGAGTTGAGTTTGATTAGCCGGCCATGAATGCAAAATATGTGTATTGGAAAATACGAGTGTGTGTTTGTATTTGTGCTGTTCGGAAATTAATTTATTCGATTCGGGGAAGAAGCAACTATTAAAAAAAGAGACATTCAGACATGCAGGGCTGCCACTATAATATCGAGGGTTTTGAAAAAATTTATCTAAATGTTTTAAAATCTATGAATACAGTTAAATATTTAAGTATATTTTCGTAAATTATTTGAAATTCTTATATTTAATTATATATTATAAGGTCCCCCAAACAAAAACCAATAATAATTTGTGAAATATACATAATACTATAGTAATCCTCGACCAATAAATCCGTATGTCAGTGCCCATAAAAAACACCAGCTTTTGCTAGTTTGTGGTGTGCCATCTGAATTGCATTTTATTTCGTTTTATTGCATTTGCATGTGCTTGGAGCTGACAACGTTTTGTGCGGATGTCCTCAAGCCCTCGCATCGTGATCCTTCGAATGCAGTCCAACATCCGGTGCGTCCCTTTGCCACATCCTTCGCTTTTCAATGGAGCGAATTTTCCTTAAAATGTGTTTTGCATTTTCTGCGGTGGCTTCCTTCTGTCTGTGTGATTGTGTGTTTGCACACATTAACACTTTATTGTTGCTGTTTGCGCATGCACACCGAAAAACTTAACGAAGCAACACATTTTTTGTTGCTTGTTGCATTTCCATTTTTCTGCTGCATTTTATGTCAATGTTTTGTTGTTGTCTCTCTTTCTATATTTGAGCTTAATTCTCATCCTGTTCGTTTTGCTTTTCGGCGTTGCATATGTAATTGTACATTTTGGCAGCAAAAGCAACAATAGCGCCAGAACTTGTTTAACAGCTAATATTTGTGAGCTGAAGGAGAAAAGGGAGGGGCCAACAGACTGTTATCTAAACCTTGGTTTTAGCTGCCAACCCAGGAGCGTGGGGTAAAGGGTATGAATGCAGAGCAGAGTCGTTTTTGGAAGGTTAATTGGGATATATTAAGCATTTTTTTAATACATTTTTTGCAAATAAATCTTATAATTTAAACTTCGATTAGTATACGTGAAATGGCTTTAAAGAGAGCAAAAATATTTCATAAACACATTTCAAATAAATTAAAGTACTATTTCTTGGTTTAATATTGATTTAAAATAAAAATTACAAGACAAAAAAATGTTTATTAAGCTTTATTGTAATTTTTCATTTAAATCCATTTGAGTGACTTTAATCACTTGGGTGATCTTGCAACATTGGCAAAAGACTTCTTTTTTTTCCGAAAATTCTCCATTGGGAATGCCCATCCCTTGAAGGGGTATTCATGGATTTTCTCTTTTTTTTTTGCAAGCCAAACAACGACGACATCGACATTGACAACTATGTCTTGTTGCTTGCATGTAATTTCTTCTTCCTGCTGTTGCCGCTTGTTTGGCTTGTGGTTGTTGTTGGGCGGCTGTGGCCTTCAGCAGCTCCCATTTTTTCCACCGCTTCCGTCTGCCTTTAATGTGCCCATCTCAAGTCCCTGTCTTGGTGCACTTTGATTGCTCTACTGCAGCCTCCTTCCGGTGGCGTGGAAAAGTGTCGAACGCAACTACAAGTCGCTTGGGGAAACCTTCGAGGAGCTCACTTTCAGGTAGGGTAGCTAATTTTCCTATGTCCAGCTGTGGGCCTGGCCAGACCAGGAAGCTTTATGATTTTCTTTTCGTCATTTTGTGGTTTTAGTTGATTTAAACATTAAATATTCCACATATATTGTAGATATCTGTGTATTAAATAAAAAACTCTCTCATCTTAAACGGAAGAAATCAACTTAAAGTTACACTGTTATTGCAAAATTGCTCTTATTTTCTGCGAAAAAGAAGATTGCATTGCATTGCATTTATTGCATTGATATTATATATACAATTTATTATGCATTTATTAGAAAACCTTTATTGATATTTACCTAATCAAATCAATTCAGCTTTATATTTTTATTATTTTTGTATTTATTTATTTTTATTACGAATTTGACAAAAACACGTCTTTATGATATATATTAACATAGGCAATAACACTATTTTACAACACCAGTAGCAAGCTCAAAAATTAAAACAAAAATAAATATAATTATATTTTTAGCCATTCAATTAGCATTTTTATTTTTTATTTATTTGTTTTGATGTATATTTGTGCAAATAGCCGACGGGCATTACAGGTGCAGGAAATCCATCGCCGACCCATATAGCTGAATAATCATAATGAATAATTAATTTGCATAAATATGAAATGCTATTAGTCTTTCATCACAAAGCGTTGCGATACCTAAACAGGGAGTGGGTTCATTGACCAAATATGCATTTAAATATTTATAATACGCTCTTTAAGATACGCAAATCTACTGACTTTTAGTGGTCTTTTAAAGCTCGATGCCTTCGATTCAATATTTTTGGTGCTTAGCTGACACTGTTATCCTTGCTACCCGCCGCAGGAGGCGTTTGCGAGCGCAATTAGTTGGCACTGCACTATACGGGCAAACCCTAAAACGTTTACACTATAAAAAACACGGTTTCTTCTCTTTTTTTTAGAAGCCAAAACGAGGTAAAATATAAAATTTTTTAGTGCTACTCCAGCAAGGTGTAAAATGTGTCCAGGCAGCGGGCGGTCCTTGTTGTCGTTGCCGGTGTCCTTGTCATTCTTACCCGCTATTCACCATTCGCCATTCGCAGTGTCAGTTGCCGGCGTTTGCTTAATGTCTTCTTTATTATACGAAATTTATCACCGAAACTGAAATTGGCCCAGACTCCTGGCTAGCGTGTCGTCGTTTAAGCCAAAGCTGCTAGAGAATCTCAAGCCAAGAGTAAAGGAAGGCCAAAAGCTAAAACAGCTTTAATGCTGTTTATAAATTGATGGGTACGAGGTGAGCTATGTTTCCTAAATAAGGCATTAAAAATGAACTTGTATGGGTTTTGATTTGATTTAAATTAGTTAACTTCATTATTTTAGGTGAGTTTCAAGTATGTAATACCTTTTTTTTAGCATATATTTATTGCCATTAAAGCATTGAATAATCTACAATTACTTTTAAAATCTTAGTTTAAACAGTTTTCAAGTCCACCAACCAAGCGCCTTTTGGGTATGCAACGTTTTTTATTCATAAATTGTCAGTTATTGCCGGGTATCTCAAAGTCGGGACACTCAGCCAAAGTTCTCTCCTGTTTTTGTCTACATTGGCACTGCATAAAGTAAGTAACACAAGCACACTTGCACAGAGCGTGCTAAAAACACGGCTTATATCCTTTATGGCGACAAAGGCAGCATACACGAGCACACACACAAATACAGGGCTGCATTTTTACTCCCCCAGGATTAGCACCAGTTCTTTCTTACACACCCACACACACACAGACACGAAATTAATGTGTGGGTTTTGTGCTAATGAACGGCACATGGATATGCTAGTGTGTGTGTTTGTTGGCGCTGTTTTTGAATTATAGCATAATTTTTACCACGAAAGTGGGTGGCAACACTGGCTTTTTTACAGCGTGCTTGTAAATTGTTCAAGGAAATTTATACCACATATATTTGGACAGCGATTAAAGCGAGCAAGGGAGAGAGAGAGATGCAGGATCAGAAGGATAATATGCAAATGTCTGTGCTTACATCTTTTTTTTATTTAAATTTTTTTTGCAAGAAATAAGCGTATTTAAGGATTGTCTGGGGGTTATGAAAGGTTTAAAGTTTAAGAATTCAGTGGGAATAAGGATTTAAAAATCTATATACTGAAAATTAAATTTACTATAAAATTAGATCTATAAATACCGATGCTATATCTTATATACATTTAATTTCGTTTACCTTTATATTAAGTTAAAACATTTTTTTAAATTTTAATTTTGTAATGTAACTTTAAAAAGGTTGAAATGATTGCAGCCAAAGCCCGGCAACAGTTTCCCTCAAAGTCCTAGGATAAACACTGAATCCTGCCAAAGGCAGGACTCAAAGGCAAAAAAGAAGCTCGAAATCGCTTTGCGTAGATAAGGAAAAAGTCAGCAGATGTTTGGTCCTTGAAGCCGCGAAGCTGGCACCGTGTTCAACTGTCGAAAGGAGGGGCAGAGAACGGCAGATGCCCCAATTGCACTTGTCATTTGTCGGCCCTTTTTTTGTCGACATTTCTGGAAAGAGAAGGACATAAAGACTCAAGAGTCTTGAGCGGACTTATGTGTGCACTTTATACCCTTTACCATAATAATTCAATCAAATAAATCAGATTGGAGACTTGCTGATAGCTTAGGTAGTTTAAACATTTTCAACTGGGCACGAGAGATGAGTTAAAGTTTACTGAAGAAAATATTATATATTTTCATTGATAATAAACCTTAAATAATTTTACATTCTACTAAATAATTGCTAGATCATTAAAAATAATAATTATTATTTATAAATGAAGTTATTAGCTTAATTCAATATATTTATTAAAGGTCCACAAAACTTCTTAATTATATTTTTTTTTTTTAGATCTATTTTATTCCGCGATCAGGATTTCCTGAAAGGGTATATGCTTTTTGGGAAATCAATTTTCACTCCTGGCTACTTTTTGTCGCTCTCCTCACCTGCCACTCACTTTGCGACTCGCGACTTTTGAACGCATGTCGCCTTGTTTTTTCGAGCGTTTTTCCAGACCCCGGTCCTTTGGCCAAATTGAATTTGCATGGCTGAAGGCTAAGGCCACCGTTAAGCGTTAAGCGGCCAAAGGATCGGAGATGGACATGGAAATGGAAATGGAGACGGCCCGGCTGGCAATTGTCGCTCATTGGGCGAAATGGCATTGCATTTTCCGTGTGCTTTTCCTCCGTTAACGTAATGAAAATGCATGACGCTTTTGGGCCAGCGATTTCAGTTCAGAATCGCTTGAATGGCTCTTTGTGCACTTGCTGACTGCTGTTCCTTTTTGGTGAACTGTGCCGAGTGCGTTTGCTGCAATTATTTTCGCATTTTTAAGCAATTAAGTGGCGCCGGGCTCACCTTGGCCACAGGTGTGTGGCCCATCAGCCCATTCGGCGGAGATAAGCCGGAAGAAGGGAACTGCAAAGAACAGGAGCCGGAGCCGGAGCCGGAGCCGGAGCAGAAGCGAAACCAAAGCAGCTGCCACTTGCATTGTTAACCTCTTGTCCTCGGCAACCTAAGTGCAAATAAATTGAGGCTGTTCCGGTTACTTGCTCGCCCCATCATCCCTTTTGTCCTGCCCCTCCCTTCGATTAGCCCCAGTGAACCTCCCGTAACTACCAACCCTCCCTTTGGCGCCCCCGTCAAATGACATGCAGCAAAAGCTGTTCTGCGGGGATAAAAAAACTATGATGATCGGTGAAAAAAGAAAAACGAAGCGGGCGGAGAAGCTGTGCTGACAAGCGGCGCGATAAACCGACAGCCATGTCAAAGACAACATTTCAGTTGGTTAGTTCTGCACTGGTCTGCAGCTAGAGGTGGTCGCTTTAATCACGATTGGAGATTAGAAAAATGTCACACATACGCATTAAAAAGAAAAATTTAAGAAGCTTTTGGTAGATTTTATAAAAATGTTTAAAGGCGGGAATAATGTTCAATACCTCTAAAAGGAATAACAAAATTAAAGGCCATAACTTTTCATAAAAAGTCAGCATTAATAAACTCTTTCAAATACTGATTACCGCTTTTATAAAAAAAAAAAACTATGACAAATATTTCAAATCATCAAGGAACAGAAACTTACATTAAGCTCAAAATCTATAAAACTATAATGTAAGCTGTCAATTTGCATAAGTTTTTCTGTGTGCAATCTCCTTAAAAACTTAAAAAAATACTTTTGCAATGCCCCCCCTCCGACACCAGCTGGGGTTAAATCAGCCAAAAGATTGCTGCCAAACAAAGTTTCAACTCCATTGGGAGTCCTTCTGCACATCTCTAGAACGGGGTTTAAGGGGCAGCCACTCGAGTGTTGGCTAGCTAACTGGCCAAATCCTTTGTGGTGGACACAGACTGGCAAACGACTTGACGCTTCGCTTAACTTAAGCGATTTTTTATGCGGCCAGCGGAGGAGTTGGAAAAATATGCCATTCATGTTCTAGCTTGGCTCAGATGTTGCCGGGTGGCTTTTTCTTGGTTTTCTTTCTTCTCCGGTTGCAAATCTGCCAGCAGCTAATTAGCGGGACTCCAGAGTCCGGAGTGGCAAATGTCGACATCATGTATACGCCCCGTAACAAGTGCCAAACAAATTGCATTTTCCGTTTTGTTTCTCTTTGTGTTTAACTCGGGTTTCCTACACTTAGTCGATATTTTTTTTAGTCATTGCAAAGGGTTTTAAAATTTGAGCAAAAAGGTTCTCCCGGGTATCCTATGGTCGGGCTGCAGAAATTTATCTTGCTTGCTGAGCTTCTGTCCAAAGGTTTTCACAACGAAGTGAAAATATGTTTGCTGGGAGAAATTGTGTTGGCGTTTGCTACCTTATCGAAGGATTGTGGGTGCCGGCTGTGGGCGGAAATTGCATTAAGCTCCATTACAAGCAAACTGCGTTGCCCTTGCCCTGGTAACATCTTTTGAAGCAGCCGCCGCCCTCCCGAGTTGGACCCGTAGACCCCTGGCGACTACCAACATTTCGCCCAATATGCCAGTGCATTTACTTTTGCCAAATTTATGTGTGCACTTCGACGCACTCACAGGGGAGCAGGAGAGGAGGGGGGATAATGAAATATTATCGATATATATATTATGGGGCTTACACACTTGGCACAATGTGTGCCCCAACGCAGGACCACGAGATTGCCTTCTCATGTAGCTCAGGATCCCCTTCAATGCCAAGGAAAACATTTGCCATGGCAGTTGGCAGAGATTTTCAAGATTATCCACTGTTTATTATTAGTTTTACTCAACAGATTAAGTTTGATAATCCTAGGAAAGGCTTCGACGTAACAGTTTCTGTATTTAGGATCCTTAAACTCTTTCCAGTTAATTAAGCCATGCGAAAAACTATGTATTGCCATAACAATTTTTAATCAGGCATTGTTAGTTTTAATCAATTAATTAAGTCGTTAACATTGTTTTTAGAGATATTTTTTTAAATATAGTGGGATAATTAATTTTCCAGGAAAAAAAATTCTCAACTGGCCTTGCTTTGATAGAATTTAAAACACTAATGCATAAAAATACACATATTTGTCGCCGTGGAAAGGAAAATATACATACGTATTTACTGACTCCCTCGAAAGTTTATATAAAGTTGCAATTTTTTTACAGTTCGATTTTGTCCATGGGCACTGTGTATTGATTAACAATTTTGATTTATGCAACTTTCAGTCAAGTAAAAATGCAAAATGCACAACGCCCATGCACACACACGAAAGAAGAGTTGGCAAAAAACAAAAATAAAATAAAATAGAAATATAATAAATATGGTTTTACTTTTGCCCGTGAGAGAGATTTTCAATGGGAATGTGCAGAGAGCTGTTGCTGTACGCTTAAAAAGTATAAATAAAAATTGATTTCTCTTTTTATTTTCATAAATTTAATGAACGGCTGACTGGTTGTCCGACTGGCTGAGTCAGAGCGGCGCCCCATTTGCCAGGTCTCGTTGCACAACGAATGAATAATTGACAAAGAAATGATTTTTAATTGAATACAAATTTACAGCTGAACGATTGTCTATCTGGAGTGAGAGCTACTAAAGGTTGGTCCTTCTGCCAAAGGATTGCAATCATTTACATATATGATACATTGAATCAAAAATTTTAAGCGTCAGTTCAGTCATCGCTTTATTTAATTAATTGCCCACGCGGAATTAAGTTGAAATTTTAATAATTAATGGTTGTTGATGGTATTTTCAATTAATAAGTTTAAAATAAAGAAAATTTCACAGCTTGCTCAAAATTTTGTTAAAGGAAATTTAAAAAAACTTGGCCAGACATATTGTCTGCGTTTTAAGTAAACTTTAGGATAGACACATCAATTTCTGTTGACTTAAAACCCAATGAGAACTTCTTGAACTTCAATTATCAAAACTTAAACTCTGTAGAAGTAATCAGAGTCAGTGTCAGCTAACTATTTGAAAATTTATTACTTGGCCAGAATGGCCGTTCATCACGGTCTTACGCTAAACACAATTTGAATTTGAATTTGCCGACTTAGAGCCGGAGCAAGGACAATCGACAAACAGCACAAAAGCCAAATGCAGCTGCTCATGGTTAAGCTGAACAGAAACAGGAACAGAAAGGGCGAACAGGAGCAGCAACCAAAATCGAGGAAGTCGGGTAAGTTTCGAGCAATGGAGCTCAGAGCTGGAGCTGGTTATGGTATAAGAGGTGGGGTTGGGGCTTCCCATTACCCCTTTCAGGCGGTGGCAATAAATGCCAAATGCAAACCGCCTGCATGGACCAAAAACATCTGCCCATCTCTATGCTGGGGTCCAAGCAATTGGAAAATCCCACGCCCATTACAACCCCACCGATACCTCCTTTGATGGTCGAATGCAGGGCCAAGTTGTAAATCTTTGATGCAGACGAGTGAATTTACAGTTGAGCGGCCAATTAAATGTTTTGTGGGGCAGTAAAGTGCGTTGTTGTGTTTTTAGCAGCCATCACAGACACCAGGCAGGTGGTATCCATTAAAAGGGAAAGCCATTGAAAACCAATAGAATGTGGCTTACTTTAATCACCAGATTTGGACTAGACAAGCTCTGGGCTGAAATGGAGTAGAAGTTGTGCACAAAAGGTGACAATATAGGTTAATAAGACGGAAACGTTGTGGGAAATGAGTAATGTTTGAGTATAATTTATAATACAATTTATTGGTTTAATTTAAATTCACTTACGTAACTAAAAACTATTAAATTTATTTGGATTTAATTTATCTTCAAGGTTTTAATATGAAAATTATTTATCTCTAATTTATTCTTCTTTTATTGGGAATTATATTTAATACGACTTAAAGCAATACTCTAAGCACTCCATTAATAATAAGCACCATCACAAATGCACCCTCTTGTGGTGCGCGTAGAGCGTTAATTGATGAGCTCATTTGTAGTCCACTTATCCTGCAACCTCAATGCAGTAAATATTCCCTGGCAGTCATTGAATGGGAAGCCGGCAAGCCCAAAAAAAGTGCAGGAAACCAAATCCAAACAACTTTGGCTATTTTTCCCAGGCAGCTTTGGACTGGCTTCGCCATGGCCACAAGTAAGTACAAGTACAGAGGCAAGAAAAAAGCGAAGCGACTTCAATAAATAATTGATTAAGCTCAGTTAAAGGAATTGTGCCGGCAAGGATGGCGAATGCAGCTGGACTGGGCTAGGATAAGGTCTGGCAACCACAATGTTGGCTAATTACTCAACGATGCTCATTAAGAGCGCTGAATTTTCACTTTTCAACGCTTTCCACCTCGCCGCCATCGCCATAGTAGTGCACTAATGAAGATTTATGAAGGCCAACCCGAGACGGGAGCGCCAGCGCTGGGAATTTGTATTCTTTAAACTTAAACTGCCCCAGACATTGTGCGCTGTATTGTTGATGAAAGTTTAATGCATTTTTTAGGTTGTGCGCTAATTGTAAGGCAAACTGCAATGAATTATGCATTTGCCGGCAGTATGTATTCCCCCATTGTCTTTATGGCAAACTTTAATCAAGTTCTGCATATCGAAATGAAGCAAAGACGGAGTTCAGAACAGATACAAAAACGAATACAGATGCACTGGAAATAAATACTGATAATAAATTTAAATAAATATAAATTAAAGCAACTAAAATAATATTTTTACATATAAACTGTGAGATACATTTAGCTTTCACGGTAAAAGTTTTTTGCACATCAGCAGTGTTAAACTTGGAGTTTATTAATATGTATTTGCGTTTGAGTTTTCCAGTAAATAAGCCGGAATTAAACACATTTTCTTGTTGTAGTGTTTACATATACAAAGACACAGGCAAGAAGGCAACACAAACATTCTTAATTCAGCATAATTCAAATTCAAATAATCCAAGAACGAGAAGCCCCCGCGTGGCAAACTTTGTGTTACATTTTTATTTAATTTTACTATCTGGTTGCCGGCGGCCAAGTGGAACTTGCAGCTCGGAGCCTGGCTTTGTGTGCTGCGCGTGCTGCTAAAAAATGCGCCGGCAAAAGCAATTTGATAGCTGCGCGGAATACGTAAAAACAATACACCCGGCCAGCCCTCTAGTCAAGAAAAAAAAAGCCAACAAAAAATGAACAGGAAAAATGAAAATGAAAACCCAATGCTAACCGTTCGCAGTCCTGTGCGCCTGTGTGTGTTGTGTAGTTGTGGCAGCTAATTTTCATTATTCTTTCAAAATGCAATCAAGAAATGTTGCTCTAGCCTGGCTGCAGCATCTCTGCCAGGAAAAAGGAGAAGGAGAGGCAGCCTCCGGCAGACAGCACAAGAGGAGGGAGTCCTCGAGGAGGGCTGTCCCGGCCAAAAGGCCCTCTGGAGGGATTCGAGGTCTGATTCTGATGCGTTGGTTTAGTGAATTGGACAACACGCTCTCAGGTAAGTAAGTAGTTCCTTAAATTGCTCCCTGCCCAAGTGCTGGGATTACGATTTAAAAGGGCCAACTCGAGTTGAACATTTAAATGGGAATTACAGGGCCAAAGATGCTTGAAAGACACTCGGCTCATCGCAGCTTATGCAAAGTGCATTTAACTGAGTCAGTTGGTATTTAAATTTTGTGAGGATAATTTAAATTTAAGCAAAAGCATTAAAGTCATAGATAAGAAATGCAACTTAAAATAAGAAATCAATGCATTATAAGTAAGATATCCTTGTCTTATTTCGAAATCTATTTGTTGCATAATTTTGCCAGAAATAAACCTTAAGATGAACAAATGGTAAAGTAAATAGAAAGTATTAAAGAACATTTTCTCGAACATTTTATTACCAAAACAGCGCAATCAAGATTCTAAGCTGATTATATTTTATTATCCTCGTCTCTATTCTGTTCTGCTGACTTAATCCAATCCAATTAGACTTCCTGTGGCTTCCTTTCAATCCCTCTTTGAAAGGAATATAATGACAATCAATCAATATGCATACGCCACATGCATATTCTTTGCTGCGAACTTTCCCCCTCAAACTGCAGTTCAAGTCAAAGGCAAACAATGCGGTAAATGCAACAAAGGAGCCACTTCATTTATATTTATAAGAAAAATGAAAGATGCAGTCTGCCCTGCAGGTTGGCCCCGCTATGCAAACACAATGGGAAACCGCTGAGGTAGCCAAACATTAAATGTTATTAAATGCACAGCATGTGGTGGGCGAACCCAAACAATGGCCAAAAACTTTCGATGGCCCGAAACTGGTGCCATAACATATTACTAATACATGGTGGGGCCAGGGGTGAAGATGAACTGCTAGTCGACTTGGGAGTTCTGTTTTTTACATAATTATTCATCTCTTCGTGTATAATTTTCGGGGTTTCTAACTCTGTTTTTATAACATTTATACATAAATAGATTATTAGTAAATAAATATTTTTGAGGGTCTTTAATGAGTTCAGTTTTAGCAGTTGTAATGTCGTAAAGATTTACAAAAAAATAGATTAAAAATTTATATATTTTACTAGAATATATACCCCTTTTTTCTACCCTCTCGTTGGATCCAAAATCTCCATCACGCAACAACAACTTGAACCACGAACTGTGAAGCCACTGCAATCACAAGGACTTGAGGATGGAACCCGGGAATGATGTCGGAACGGGATATGGGGATAAGGGATAGTAACGAGGACCCCCTTCATTCAATGGCAGGCGACAGGCATCGGGAATTGTGTCAGCCACAAAATACACATACGCGCACACACAGCCTGTTGTCGTCGGTGTAACATGGGCCGAAAAGCTAACTAATTTAAACGGCACCATTGTGCACCATAACCCAGAAACAATGGTGGCGAGAGCGGAAACGCCGCCTGGCGATAAAGGCTGCCAGTCCTGCAAGGGCTCCTCGCAGCCCAAAAGTGTATGTGTGTGAGAGTGTGGGTGTTTGAGTGAGTGTGCCTGAATTCGGCGTATTAATGCCACTTCAAAGTTTTTGCCTCCACCACGAGTTTTACCCGCCAGCTAGCCTCTCCTCCCCTCTGAATTATCAAAATTTACAACAATGCGAAGTGGCTGTGGCAGGAGCAGCAGCGGCAGCAGCAGTTTGCTATCAGCAGTCGGGCTGCATTGAAATATGGCCAAAACAGTGGAAAAGTACCTGCGGGCATTTTATAGATAATACCCATTTGGCCACATATGCAGCGCAGTGGGAAAGGGCCAAAAGGAGGGGGAGAGCCTTGTGGCCAAGACAAGGCGAACATTTTCCAAAGAAAATGCAAGGCAAACGCTGCTGAAAGGCAGCCAATTTTATACGATGTGCATATTATAAAACTTCTTAGGGTTTCACTGCACTGCTGAAAATATATATATTAAGTGAATAAAAAAATTATAATTGGGAATACTTTATTTACTTTTGAAAATGATTCATTTAAAAATGAATAAGCTAAGAAATTGAGATATTTAAAAAATAGAAAAATTCAAGATTGATAAAGTTCAACTATTTTGGTTTGCATGAAGTGGTAGTATAACTTTCCATTTAGGATTTAAGTATCTATCCATATACATCAGATTTTTTTTATGGTGCACTATATTCCAGTTTTTGGACAAAAAACATAACAAGGTGTGGGTGACTTCAGAGGAGGAGCATGCTGAGCGACAAGTAGGAGGAGAAAGTTGGTTCGAGCGATGCATTTGTCTGATTTGCATAGTTTGCGGCTGCCTGCTGCTGTTTCTCCTGCATTTATAATGTTGCCAATGTGGCAAACATGAAGCAGAATCAGAAAAAAAGGCAGACATCACCACGCATGCAACTTTTGTGCGGGGCAAACATACATCGCTGAACATGGAACGACCCTGTTCCACGGCCCCTAGCTGACTTTTTCCCGCTGTTGCATTTTAAACAGAGCCCGTTTGGCTTTTTCGCGCTGACAGCAGCAGTTACATACATTCAAATTACGCACACGCAATCGGAGCAGTATCCCATAAAATATGAATAAAATAGCCCTGATTTTGTGGAACAACATCAGAGGTTATGGATATATATGGTATATTTCAGTCGAGGGAGAGAACTTATTTTTTATTCATATTTTGCTATGGAATAAACAAAGTATTAACTAGATAATCTAAGAACTTTGTGAAACAGAATTATTTTCATTTATTATCTTCTCCACAAGCTGGCATAATCAGCTTAAAAAAATGTAGACTGCATAAACTAAAGGATTTATTTAATTTGCAATTATATACAGATTCTTAAGCGCAAGAATGTGTTTCAGTTAATTTTCTTTCCTGGCATTTTCTAACCAAACCCATGAAGGATGCAAAAATGATTCCGTACCGCAAACTCATTTTCTTCTCACAATATTTTCCCTGCCTTCTGCTTGGTTCAGCTGGAGCCAAGCCGGTGTCAAGACGCTGGCCACAGGAGGAGCTGTCGCCCAGTTTTGATGAGTTTGGCTTGCAGCCACGATCCCGCCGCCCACCTTTCATCCTTGAAAAGTGTGTGCAAGTGTGTATGAGGGTGTTCAGTGAGGGTGGTGCAGCAGCGTGTTTGCTTGGCATGCAAAGCCCAAGAAAAGTGCCAAAACTAACGAAGATTAAGCGTGGCCAAGTGGCACGTGCTGACCTCAAGGAGAGCTGTGAAATATTTTACGTGCTCGCCATTGGCTGGCCATTGATTTATGCCACTCGAATGGAGCTTCAAAGTGTCAATAGCTGGACCTCGACCCCGACGCTTGGCTCGGTTGCATTTTAGCCAAATTGCTTGGCGGATACAAAAAAAATATAAGAAATAAAATAAAGCAGAAGAAAGTGGCAAGAAGCAGCCAAAGAAGCCGAAGCAGCCGCTTTGGCAGTTGCTTCCGGTGTTGTTAAGTGCGCACATGGTTGGCACTTAAAAATAATATAATAGCCCAAGCTCGAGTAAACTTTGTAACTAAATACGAGCGCCCCTTTTCGTGCTTATGCCATGCACTCGAACACATACACAAACAAATATATATATATATATATATGGCATTTAAGTGTAAGTGTGTACAAAGGTCTACAGAAATGTATATAAAACTGTAATTCCATTAAAGTCCATTACATGAAATGCGCTTCGCGGAAACTTACCCACACACACACAAGCGAATTGGGGTTTTGTGTGTCGACTGTGAAATTTCCTGCTATTTCTACTGATCTAAAGACTAATTATTAAGATAAATTTATATGAATCGAAATAAATTAAGGTGTATAAAATAAGTGTAAATGGATAGTTGCAAAAAGCAAAAAAGGTGTACAGTAACAATTAAAGATGCTCATCTTGTCCAAAGCCTTTTCTTAAGAATTAATTTTTTACAAATTCAACATTTTCTCTGCAACTCTTAAAATCAACACTGATAGACCCATACAAGGTGGGCTATCCAGGGTACCAAAAGAACTCAAGCAAGTGCAGCATGGAGGCGACTGCAACTGTAAGTTAAAAGAAGCAAAAATTTCGCCCTTTCACTCGAATTTGTTGGCGCTGTAGCATTTTGTAGCTGCTCCTGCCGTTGCACAGTTTGTCCTTGGGCGGGAGCATAACATTTCAGCATTGAAAATAATAACTTAAGTAATGTCATTAGCTGGCCAAAATGGATTAGTTGATGCAGCGACCGGATTGCTCTACTACTCTATTTCGAGGACTTTTTTCGTACACTGGCCAAATGCTAGTTTATTTTCCCGGATGGGGGACGAACACTCTGTTTTGGGATATAGTATTAAATATAGATTGTGCAATTTACCGTGTTTGACTTGCAGCTGCATTTCTATTTAAGCTGGCCATAAATTTGGGGATTGTTCGATGGCAATGGGAAATCTATGGTATTCATATGCGTGCATGATTACAAAATTCCTGGCAAAGCAGAATTGCCAACGAATCAAATCGAGAACGCATGCAATGCATGCGAAAAACCGCATTGATGAAGTTCTAGTTCGGTTTTGTGGTTTTCCCCCGATGTTTCACGCATAATGAATAGCTTCTGGTGTTGTTGTCGTTATTATTGCTTTGGTTGTTGCTATTGCTTTTGCTTTGGCGGCAATGGAAAACAAGATGCCTGTTGCTGACATCAATAGCAGACAAATACACAAAGCAGTGTGGGGTTGTCCTGTTTGACAGTTGTGCAAAAACAAAAAGAATTAGATGTGCAACAAGGAATTAATTAATAAAATTTAATATAAAAATAAATACAAAAATCAACTTTAAATACTCTTTAAAGATATGAAACTGTAAGTTATATATTATATTAATTAGAAAGATTTAGGTATAGTACCAAATATATAAGTATAAAATAAATAAAATATAACAATTAATTTTTCAATAGAAAAAGTCCAAATACCACTTTATTTTGATTTTTTTTTCAAGTGCATCCAATTTCTCGCCCGCTGTGATTGTAGACATTTTAAGCATATTTTCCAGGGTAATTACGCATCAAGCCTGACAATTATGTGATGAATGGTGGTAATACCTACTGTTCACCCCCTCTTAAGGCTGCAAAGTCCACCTCTTAATTTTTCTTTCTGCTTCACAGAGGGTGCGTCTATAAGTCACAGTTGAACTGTGTCCTGTCTAGGCTGATTGTCTTTCTGAAGGAGAATGCAGATCACTGGGCTTTCCAATAATTAACCAAGGTACTCCTAGCTGGTAGCCACCTGATAAATAACACTATAGCAGACTTGAATCACGTGTTTACAATCCCTACAGCTGGCGGCAGGTCTCATACCGTCGCGACGGTGCTTCTCATCATGCAGGGCATGTAAAAAATTCCAGCACGAGCTTATGAAATATTTGACGCCATGTGCCGGGAGTGTCGTCACTCGCATTTTACGACACGCCAATGATGGCCGTCGTAAAAAGCCATAAGATGTACAAAGAAGTCCACGGAAATGGCGACAAAAGCAGGATACAGATGCAGATTCAAATGCTCATCCTTTAAATGCTTCGCTTGAAAAAGTAAAGCCTTAAAGTTTTAAATTGAAAAAAGTATACTATAAGGATTAAATTTATTTTAAAATATTTATTAAGGAAACTGTTTATGAGTCTACTTATACATATTTTTCATATTTTAGTCTTTAATTTTTTTAGGATGAACAAATTACCTTTCCTCTAGTTTTGTTATTTTTCTTACAACTAATTGCCTTTCTCCGTAAATCTTTCTAAAAACTTGCAAAAGAGATGCCTGAAATATGTCTACTTGGATGGTTAAGGTTCAGACTAGATGCCGGAAACCGTCACGCAGCGCAAAATGGCGCAACTTCCGCTTGAGACTTGTCAACCAAAAAGTGGCAGACGACCAGACTTCGCTCTCGACGTCTCCACTGGCCGCCTGATTTATTGCACTTTAAATTTGGCGACATTTTTTCGTTGCATGTCGTTTATCTTCATTGCAAATGCCAAAAACTAAAGCGCACGAAAATTTCTGCCCATGGCCCATAAATATAATGCCAGAATGTATATGTACATTCCATAGAGTGTTGTGTTTGTGCACAGACAAATCCTTATCAAGCTCTGGACTTGTAATTTTCTAAAAGCTTACTTCAGAGTTTTGCATATTTTTTGCATGCAAAATGCATCAACAGAAGCGAAGTGCCTCCGAGAAGACTTTAGGCCAGAGCCTGGGCTTTCTTTGCATTTGTTTTCAGTTAGTTTTCTGTAAGCATTTTGCTTTTTAAAACATACAACCTGAATTGGATTCGCACCGACTTGCTTAATCAATTCTCACAATAAATTAAAGTGAAATTTGCACTATGAGAGCAATAACATTTTGCCGAAGTTCTGAGTTTACAAATAATTAATTAAAATATGCCATAATCTGCTAAAACTTGTTCACATTCAACAGGCCAGGGTTCGTTGAGTTCTTAATAACCACTAAAATCTTTAGTAAGCTGCTTTTAAAATTCAAATATTTTTGGCCAGCCAAGGGGGAATTCAATTTAAAGAAAATCGTATGAATATGAAGTCATTGCATTTCACAGATTCGCCGCAGCCTGTCAATTTAACCACATTTTAATGATTCGGAGTCGAATGGCCTCTGGTCATGCCATTTTTGGGGTTGCCTAAAAGCCAAGCTAAACCCAAGACCCATCATTTTGTGGCAGAGAAATATCAGCAATTTGCTAAATGCATTTTATGGAATGGGCAAACTATCTGGCACGTCACATGCACAACGGATTACTCATACGCCCCATAAACATCAGCGCACGAAATGTGTTTGGGCGTCTCTATTATATATATATGTAGTATATATATATATTTTTTGTCTGGACTCTAGCTACACCTAGTATGGGGGCTTAAACGAAGCGCGAAAAACGCCACTAAATCTTGAGCGCCAATAATTCAATAATTTTACGCTTAAATCATAGCAAATTAACCCATTTCCGGCGTAGACAGCGCCACATAAATTATGCCGCGCGACGTGAGACTTGTGAAGGCTGAAAAGGTGGAGCTGATGATGACGGTGTTTCTCAGTCTCCGCTTGGCCGGGATCAAAGATTCCCTGTTGGTTAATACCCTATATTCAGTTTGGAAATGAAAAAAAAAAACAGCTTTGACGTAGAATAATACTTTTAGGGAATATGTTGCTAGTTCCTCTTAAAATTGTTATATCTTTAGCATGTAGTATTTATTTATCTGATTTTATAATACATTTCCTTGATATAGGTATCCAGTAGTTGGCTCCCATATATTTTCAAGTTCGAAAAGAAAATGCAGAACGCCTTTTGAGCGGTCGTGCTGGTGCTTATCTCTGGGGCCAAGAAAGTGGCCAGTAGAGGCGAGACAAGCAACTTGGTGGATTGCCAGGTGTGAGTCAGTTGATAGTTGTGGCAGTGGCTGCAGAAAATAAAAAGGAAAAAAGAAAACCAAAGCGGAAGGAACGAAAACTTGCTACAAGCATTCGCGTGAGCGTGAAAATGGTTTTTCGTTTCGCTGTCGCCCACGACCACGCCCTCTCCCCTCCGAGATTCTCGAGACCAATGGGCGTTGGCTTTGTGTTGCGCTTCGCCGAAGACAAGCTGACAAATGCTGAAACGTATCGTATGCCATCTATCATCGTGCATTAGAGCGCTGTCCGTCCGGCAGTTCGCCTGTCCGTCCGCTTGGCTCTCTGTTTCCGTCGGTTAGTTGGCAGCAAGTTAAGTGCCCGTTCAATGGCCAGTTTGGGCCACGTTTTATGTTACAATGTTAATTTCCTCCTTGGGCCTTGGTCTAGACTCTGCTTAAAACTGATTGCTGGCCCCTTCACTTGCTAAAGTCGAAGGGCTGCTACTGGGGGGTTTTAGGGGCTTGGGCCTTTTTGCGGGGCTAGAGGGGCTGGTACGAGAGAGTGCTAGAGATTTATGCGCCAGCGGGGCAATCATGTGGAATGCATGTTAATTATAGTACATGGCACGAAACCAACCGAAATGAAACGAAATGAAGTGGAGCGACACAGCGAAAAATTCAATATTTGTCGCTTGAGTTGAGAAATCTGAAAAAATTTTACTTGGAGAACTATAAACTATAAGCTACTATGAAAATAATATGTTATGTACTTAGAAAACATTTTGGACTTTAATTAATTAAAACATTGTTTATAAACATTAAAAGGATTCAAAAACATGTTCAAAACTTAAATATTCAAGTTATAATTTCATAAAAGATATTTGTTCAAGCCATTCATAATGTTTTTATGTAACAATCACTTTGGAAGACATATCTTCAATCACATTAAAGAAATATATTTGAAACAATATTAACCAAGGCATAAACATTTATTTCAACAAGTTTTTAGTAAAGACCAAGTTATTTTTCCAGTGCAAGGGTAGCGAAGCGAGTGAGCCATGTGGGCCCTATGATCTGGATGTTGTTGCAAATCAATTTGATGTTATTAGTTAATAATTAGAAGCCGAGTGGGGCAGAGGCAGAGGCAGCAGCACCAGCAGCAGTAGCAGTCGCATCAACAGCGTCGCGCACTTAACCAGGCAGCCTGGGGTTAATGCATGCGACGTGTTTGAACTGTAAATGAGGTGGAAATGTCAGATGGCAACTGAGGGCGTTGTACTCCTCACCTGCTTCCTGCTCATCGAGTTTAAATCGGTGGCAGTTTGCGGCTCTTATTTATGAGTGGAAAATGTCTGCGAATAATGCCACTTAATGAATAACTCAGCAACAGACGAGGCAATTTACAGTGCCAACAACTACAACAGTGTATTGGCAATAATTTGACAATATTTCCGCACGTGCCCTCCAAACATCCGAGTCACCCCCCAAAATATATATATGTATATGTATAGGTATATACATAGGACGAGGACCAGGAGAACCCATCGATCTGCTCTCTCACGCAGCCAATTGGCCGGAAATGTTGCTGCGGCATAATTTGTCAATTGTGCGTGTTGATTTCTGAATTAGCTAATTTGGATTTTAGTTATTAGATGCTGATTACGTGTGTTTCTCCGTTCGCTGTGTGCGTGCAATTTTCTATTTATATTCCTGTTGGTGTGCGAGTGTTTGTCAGTGTGCCTGTTAGCCCCGAAAATTGCCCCCTCGCTTTGTCAAATGAGCTTTATAATTATTTTTTAACGATCACAGTTTGTCGATTTCCCGCCGGTTGAACTGCTTATTTTTGTGGCCGTGGTTTAGCCCAGTTACAGAATGCCCAGCGTATTTCTAATTTTATGTTTAAACACATTACTTGTAGGGATTGAACGAGGGCATACTATTATCTTTAAAATAATAAAATACCAACCAACTTCGCTTCTTAATTTTAATACGTTTATAATAAGTAATTTTTACTAACAGAGCCTTGGGTATGCCATGGTCGTTATATATTTAGAGTTATATTTATTTCGTTTTTTTTTTTGTTTTTAGCACATATCACATTTACACATTACATTTATGCTTATTTGTTGCAAAAGGCTTTAACCTTCAAAACGTTTAATTAGATACGTTTGGGAATTTTGGCATTAGCAAATTACATTTATTGCATTTATGATAATAAGCGCGTTGGGGAGAAATGCATCCTCTAATACATGCCAAATTATTTTCTGATGTACACATTTAGGCGGACTTAAATGTTATTTAGTTTGTTAACACATTTTTCGTGGTTGTGTGTATAATTATTATACCCCCAAATGGAATTTAGTTTTCCCTATTGAATAATTATTAGTTTTGGCAAATAATTAATTCCGGGAATATTCAGCAAAAACGGAAATGGATTTAATTGATATTAATATACAGTGAATGGATGTGTATATTTATGTTTGTCTTGTGGCATATAGCTCATATTGTGGATCAGTGCGTGAAAATAATTAAGTGCATCGTTGATGATATTTAGGCAGAAATTATTGTATTTTAAAATGGTGTTATGCATAAAAGTATTTTTGTTCTTATTGGCTATGCATATTTATTATATTGACCTGAATAAACTAGAATCTAGTTACCGGTGTCACACATAAATAAATTATTCCTGAGTAGGTGTATGCTTTTATTTATCCATTTTCCATTGCGGGGTGTTTATAGGTCACTAAAAATCGTATTGTATAATCAAACTAATGTATAATCTGTAATGTTAACCATATCTCTGCTTATTTATTGTTTAATATTTATAATTTTTTGACTCAGTTTTATATTGCTCATACCTCTTAAGTCTTTAATATAATCATGCAACCACACTGTTCCCACTATAATAATTCCCATTGCTGAACACAAATCTTAGTATAAATATTAACTCTTATACCTAGTTGGCTTAGTCTTTAAAAGCTTTCGCTCTTTTTAAGCCACATTCTCTCCCAGTGTTATTATACAATGATTTTGGGAGCAAAAGCTCTCCGAGCAAAGCTGCATGAATTTAGGTTTGCAGCGGTTTGAGCACTTCAACAACTGAGAACAGCTGATGCCTGACCAAACCCAAGAATCAAATACATTACATCCTACCTGTCCAACATTTTTAATCGTGAAAATTTCATTGGTATTCGCACGTTTAAAACAATAAATAAATATTTGAGACGGCCGTAAAGTTGGATGAGATTTCCAGGAATGGCCAAACATCCGTTTGAAGCAAGTAAGCGGATGCGTTTGCCCTTTTGCCGTTGGCAATGGACTTTTGTTTTCACTCGAATCACCCACGTTTGACATTTCGGCCAGAGAAAAAAGGAGCTGAGAAACAAGATCAAACCTTTTTTTATATCCAATTATTATTGACTTTAGTATATAAATGGATAATGTGTTATGCTTGTAAAGGAATGCGGACTAATTCAACAAATACTCATTGATTTTTATACAAGGACATTTTCAAGCGTATGAATATGGTAACTTGGAAAAAAATGTAAGCATCAAGCACGTATTGATAATTTTTTAAGTAAACTGGCCTTGTTTTTATGAAAAATATTTGTTTTGCCACTTGTAATATAAAAAATATAACATACAAATGAATTAATTGGTGTGTGATTTTATTTAAAAGCGTTATACCGCATTATTTATTGTGTGCAATGCTTTGGAAAATATAAATGGAAAAAATGAATTTAAATAAATATATCAATGTGATCAATATTTATGATTTTTATTTATAAGTCAAAACAATAAGGTCCAGGGTCCTGAGGCAAAGTTTTCCAAACAATAAATTCCATTTACAATTTGAACATTTAATATTGAATTTGCCTTAAAGAAATAGTTCAAGCATATATTATTTTCTATTTCTTTCTCTTTGTTGGCTCGGTAAAATTCTAAAGATATATGCATGTATAAGTAAATAGTTGAACAAAATGCTTTGGCGTTGGCATTTTCCCACACACACACACACCAACGAACAGTGTGCATTTAGCTACGAAACAACAAGAAAAAATAATAACGTGGCAGCGCATTTAAGTGAGCTTGCGAGCGTATTATTGGCTTTAAGAGATAAGATGGAAATAAACTACTTTTAGTGAGCAGTATCTGGGCGATACACATCCGTACACATGCGAATGCAGAACACATTGCACTGCCACCGACCGCAAATTGACTAAAACCATGCCCAAAGGGGGCCACATGAGGAGGCGGAGGAGGGGGTTGGGAAGGGTGCGTTGGTGTGGGTGGAGAAAGGAGGTAGCCACAAAATCCCCGGCGCCGCTTCTGTAGTTTTCACTGTCTGTCACAAGACAATTTGTGCGCGCAAAACACAAAATAATACACACTCAAACGGGTTCACTGAAAAAAAGCAATGGTTGGTAAACAAAATATATATTAAAATGGTTTAAAGCTTTAAGAATAACTTGATATTAAAGAATATTTTTTATTTTAACGTGCAGGACAAGGAAATGTAAAATGAATATTGAAATATAACAAATAAATCGTTGTTTTAACAAAAAATTATGATATAAAGATTTTTGCATAACTTTTTATTGTCTTTAAACGCAAATCCTTAAATTTTAAACTATTTTTTACCCGTGTTAAAGTGCACATACATATTTATAGGACCCCCTTCACACAAATAAGCATATGCATGGCTCTGTTGTTCAGCTGCTGCCTGGCATCAGACTCGTGGGACGTTGTTCCACCGCCTTTGGCTTTGGCACACATCGCGTATACGTAACGCAGCCAACTACAATACGTCTAGGTTCTGCGATACACATACGTAGAGTATAAGTATATATAGGGATATACGGATGCTGGAGTACAAGGATACCCAACACATACATATACACGTAGAGCCCGCTGCAGTGTAGAGATTTCAAGTGAATAACTTGTGCGGGTAAACATTTTAGATTTTGATAAATTGCAACTTATACGTTCTCTGTATAAATAAAAGATTTACGTAAATCGCCTGGTAAATGGCTGTAAAGAAAATGTGCGCGGTGTCTTCGCCTTCCCTTAGCCAGGCCCTGGTGTGGCTGTTGTGTGTGTGTGTGGGCATAACAAATGCTTACCAACTTAGCCACTGACTCATCTGGCAACTGAGCCTGGACAGCTTATATCATAGCCAGTTCGGTAACGAGAGGGGAGGGGGAGTTCTGCTGGTAAGGTAAACCATACGAGTATCATGAATTTGGCTATAACATTTTTCACGAAACCATTTTCATTGTAATTCTTAAGCGGAAGCGGAGGGAGAGAGAGAGAGAAAATCAGTTGGCTATGGAGAATGTAAAAGAATGTATAAGAATTTAATAAACCAAACACTTTGATCTATTTTCGGTAAGAGAGTTTCAAGGGGGAAAATAAAGAATTTTTTCTGAGAGAGAAAAGTTTGCATATATGAAAAGATGATTCTACGTGGTTGTTTTTGGAAGAAAGAAGGTAGAACATAAAGCAAGAACAAAAGTTAAATAAATAATAATTTTTATAAATGTGAACACATTAATTTAATCAATAAATAAAGTCAGGAACCTGCTGAATATGACCTTATTTAATTTAATTTTTTTAACAACTCAAAAACTGTTTTAGAAAAATAATACCTTAAATGTGATATACTATAATTATTTTGATCATATTTATTTTCGTAGCTCTTGGTTCATGTCCAAACGAGTCTCTTTTCAGCTCCCAACTCAAGCTCATCTCCATGGCATACAGAAGCCACCTCCACGTAGTTAAATTCAGCTATCCCTGGGGATTTTCAGGGCCACCGCAACGAGTGCAATCTGCGCCTGCATGCGTGACTCCGACGCCATTTAATCAGCATTAGTGGGACCACAGAAGACCCCAGAACACCAGATCCCCAGCACACTGGGCCCATGTGTGTGGGGCGACGAGGTCGAGAAGAGAAACATACACCAAATGGCATATTAATTGCTGTCAGCTTGCCGGTTTTTAACAACATTTTATGTTGCGAGCACAACAAATGAACTTGAAAAGGGTTCGCAGCGGGATTTGCTGTGATGTGAAAAAAGTGTTAGGAAGATGGTAACGTTTATAAATTATTCACTAATGGCCATTTAAATGATTGGTTTTTAGTCGGTGAATCTGTACAGTGGAAGTGACGGCAGATCAGAGGATGTACGTTTTTACTTGATTAATTTTGTTTCCATTAACTTGTCAGTCTGTATATCAAACTAAATATTATCAAGTTTATGATTTGTAAATACGATAAGGTATAGATAAAATATAAATATTCAATGGTGGTCAATTATTTGTTTATATTCTCTGCATTTAACTTTTAGTTTTTCTGTTCACGTTGCAAACTATTAGCGGTCCGTAATAGATTTTGTACTTTAGCTTAGCCGTTCCACAACTCATTAAACTATCAAAACATAAGTCCCAATTTTATCGCACATTTTAACCCTGGCAACTCTCTGCTGTTTTCCCCAGCTTCTGCCTCATTTCATCATATCGCATATCAGCATTTCAGCGCTAATGCCTGCTGCAACTTTGCTTCCATTTAGCGCTAACTGCCATTATTTTCAGTTTTATTTCCGCACAAGGTCAAAATCCACTACAACAACTACAGCTGCAACTCGCGCAAAACGAGTGGGGTTCAAAAAAAGGGAGCAAAATCGTACCATCGATACTCGATTACGGGAATACCCTTTGCTAAAAACTCAAACATAAAAATTATTGATTCTTATGTCTACACAGAGTTTAAATTAATTTCTAATTTCCTTTTATTAAGAAAAACATTTTCTACTAAAGTCTTGTTAAACTTTTACATCAAAACTAAAGCCGATTAAGTGGAAATACATTATCGTAAATGCAAAGAGTTACTTTTTGGGGCTTGCAAACAAGAAGGCTTAATTGAAATAACCTCTGCTTGGCAAAGAGTATAAAAACTACGGAAAAATGTTATTTACTACACATAAATTACACAAGGGGGTAGCTTTGGACGAGCAGTGAGAGGATCCGAGAGCCAGAGGACCTGGGTGGGTCTGCTGGGGTTGCTGGAAGTTGGGTAGCCTCAAACAACAAGAAGAACTATCAAACTTTTTTTTCACAGCATACCGCAGAGCGTTTGTTTAGTGGGCGTGACCTGGTTCTGACTGAAGCCCCGGTACCCTGGAAAATGGATGGAAAAGTGCAGGGGTGGTGCCATAGGAGAGGTGCATATGTACATGCTACATTTGACCGCAAAGTAAAACGGTTTTTTGGTTGAGTAAAACGCTGAGAAGCAATTTCGGACCGAAGTTGCAATGAATGCGAACGTTGGCATGAATGACGGACGCTTTGGCAGAACTTTGATGGAACTTTGAGTTCCATTTCAGTTCCATTTTCCCGCATTCAAGGTCAACGCACGTCGGAAATCTGAAAATGTGATTGAAAGCGAACAAATAGAATCTTTCCGTGGATTTCCCCCCTCAGATCTAATGTCACACAGATGTCAAGCGACGCGTATTCGATTTGGAACATATCCTTGATATTGCAACTCGACTGACGTGAAAGGAGATTTTCATCTTTTTCGAAGGGGGATTTTATCAGCATGAAAGATAATTGAGGATTTGAGATTGTTCCCCTCTGCACGGAGAAAAAAAGTAAATATATTAAATAGATTTCTACTAGTTTATCTGCCATTACTATATTTTCCAAGTGGAGTTCATATATATATTGCCCAATAAATCAAATAGCCTCAGTTAGATATCGCCTAGTTTCTCCACTTGCTTTGAAAATCCATTTTTATTTTTCGAGTGCAGTTCAAGGATAATGTCATCCTCCCCAGAAACTTTTACTGGACACTCAAAGTAGTTTTTATTAACAGTTTACTTCCGATTCATTGAGCTGAAGCCCGCTTAAGCTGAAACTGCAGCAGCAGCATCATCCGAGGACCATAAAAACTTAATTTGATTTCGGCTTAACTATGTGCTAAATGCATTTTTATATCCAGCCATTTTTAAGGAACTCCAAGGGCTTCGGTTCGACCTTCCCCTTCCGCCACCCTTTGGTCGGCGGCCTACTTTTGGCTGTTGAAAAACTTGGCGCAACTATGCAAACAACACTCGTAAATAAGTTCGACGACATTTTTAATTACATTTAAGGAAAAGTTACTCGCCCTGAATGGGCTCTGTGTTGCTGCCGGCGGTTCAAGATCGATCGATACGCAATGCCAGCCATAAATAAGCAATGCCAACGCCAACGGCAGCAGCAACGGCAACGAGAAACTTAATTTCAAAATAATTTCAGCAGTCGGGCAAAAGTTTTCGCTTAGCCAAAAGTTTTCGGCTCTGTCTAAGTTGGTGTTGACTTGGCCTGCTTCTTCAACTGCTTTTGCCTTTGCTTCCACTTCAGCTTCTGGTTTTGCTTTGCTGCTGCTTATGTTTTGTTTATGGTGGCAGGAGCCGCTGTGCACTAAATATTAATAGTTTTATGTTGTTAAAAACGCTAATGAAATGCACTTGCCGACAGTCCTGGCCACGTGAAAGTTTTCACGGCATATTAATAGCTGATTCTGCGAAGGCGGTGACCTGGCCAAAAACAGCTTCACTCGAGGACATGACCAAAAAGTGCTTGCCACAAGCCTTCTGCCATGTTGTTCCTGCGGAAGCATGCGTGCGTGCAAGGACGACAAACTGCAGAATTTTCAGCGCGTTACGTGTCTCCCTTTTTCACACACACAGGCACACACACCCACTCTCGGTCTGCCCGGAAAGTGGCATTAGATTTTTCAACAAGAATTTGCAGCGTTTGTGTATTTTTGCCTTCCATGCCCTTGTTTGTGTGTGTGTGTGTGTGTGTGTGAATGGTGTAACCACAGCGAAAACGAGGCATATTGGCACTTTAATATTTTTAAGTATAGCAGGCATTTTAGGAAATAAAAATAGATAAAATAAAATGATCAATGGGAAAGATCTACTAATTTAATGGAAATTTTAAGAGCTTAAATTTGTTTATAATGGCAAGGCATGTTGATTTTTCAATCTAAAACGTTACAAATTATTAAAT
>JAEIIL010015684.1:0-11046 GCA_018905715.1 Drosophila lini
AATAATTTGTAATTTGTATCTTAAATAATCATAAATACCCAAAGCCTATTGCAGCTTTAACTGGCTCTAGTTTATATTAGGTAAATAAAAAACAGGAAGACAACTAAAAACTATTTCATAAAATACAAATTCTGATCTCAGGTACAAGTGTAGCTTTTGTTAAATAATACATTTCCCCTTCACACAGCTCACAGCATTGTCTCCTAGTCCCAAATCAATCATGCACATTTCATTTCACTTTCATTTTTTATTTACACAAAAAAAAGCACATGGAAGGAAATCAAGAGAAAAAAAAAAACTTAAATATTTACAGGACAAAAGGGGGGTGGATTTTTCAAGGACTACTTCCTCAACTTGCTGCAGTTGCCCAAGGCGTCCAGGATGTGTCCGTGGCCGCACTGCTGCTCGCCCTTGAGGATGTCCGGATTGATGATCTCCACATTGGCCAGGAAGCCGCGATCCTTGCTCATCTCCTCGGCCGAGTCCTTGGCCAGCTTGTCGCGGAAGTCATCAAAGCGATCCTTGAGATCGCTGCCCAGCACCTTGGCCTTCTCGCCCAGCTTCTGGGCGCCCTCCTTCAGCTCAGCGCCCAAATCCTTGGCCTTCTCGCCCAGCTTCTTGGCGCCCTCCTTGATGTGACAGCCCACGTTCTTGAAGAAGTCCCGCACCTCGTGCTCGGAGCTGCTGCTGCTGCCGGTCACCTCGGAGATCTTGTCGCCCACATCGCTCAGTCCGGGTATCTTGTCCTCGCAGTCAAAGAGGCCCGCCTGAACGCGGAGCAGAACTCCGGCCAGCAGGAGGAGGACGAGCGATCCTTGCAGGGTATTCATCTTTTTTTTATTGATTCAAGTTCCTGTGGTTCCGTGAAAACCAGACTGAACGTCGACTTCTCGGCTGAGACTGACCTGCGCGCCCCGATTTCCAGGCGTTTTATTCGCCTCGCCGTCGCCTTTGTGTGTCACTTGTCACTTGCCTCGCATTTTCTCGGTAATTCAATTTGCGCGCAACAACAATCATCGCAGATCGTGCCCAATTGTGCGCTGATTTATCTCATCTGGACAAAAGGGAGCCCAGCATAAAGATGTTTGCACAAAGATACCCCCTGGTAGATGTAGTATCTTTACGTGCTGGCGGCTTGGCCCCAACGTGCTGGTCACACTGAGCCACTTGGGTCAAGGCTGTGGCCTAAGGTTAATCCTTGGGATGTAGGGACCCTTTTGGTATATAATCTTGAAAAAAGTTTAAAGATCTAATATGCCAAATAATTTTATAAAAATATTTATAAAACTGGAAACACATAAAACGTGGGGCTAGGGCTTGTGTCTATCCATCCACCTTTTCCACCTGCAATTTTACTTTAAACCAACCTGGTTTTGGTAAGGTATATTAGGCTTTTTAAGGAACTTCTTCCCACTAAACCCTAAAGGTCAAGGCTGTCCGAACAGCTATTGATATTGATCCCTATCCCCATCCCTCCACTCGATTATTATCTCCCCGAGTTCGCTAGCTTCTGACATTTCACAGCGTATTACGCACTTTTTTTTCGCCGAGCCGGAAGCTCTGACAAACATGGAATATAAATAGACTATATATATAGTATTATTGTATATACTACAACGCACTGATCTGGAATTGAGCCACAATGGCACGAGCTACTAGTGATTGCATAACAATTGGCGAGGCTGAAGAGTAACTCAGCTGTGAAATGAGGCATCAAGATAAGATCTTAAAACTAAGAAAGGCCCTACACTTGATATATAAGAAAATCCTCTACTATTTCCGCAATTTCCATTTTTATTGCAACTTATTTTAGGAAACAAGCTTCCGGCTTATCTTTTGTTTTCGCTTATGGAAAGTTTTCCAGATTAGTTCCACTCGGACTGATCATTGAACCCAATGAAACTGGATCCTTCCTCATTGTTGGTATCGGTGTCATCATCGTCCGTATCCTCGGGCTCGTCTTCATCACCATCGACATCATCGTCGCCATTGTCCTCTTCCAGTTCGATATTCTCCTCTGGATTTGGTTGGGCTTCATAATCAGCCTCCTCCTGTTCGGTTTGGGTTTCGGTTTGGGTTTCCGGTTCTGGCTGGGATTCGGTTTCTTCTTCGGGCTCTTCATCGTATTCCGGTTCAGGCTCTGTGGATTCCGGAACCACAGGCAACTCCGTCGTGGTAGTAGTTGTGGTTGTCGTAGAAGTGGTGGAAGGAGCGCCTGCAAATATACAAATCATTAATTTTTTAATTAAACACGAATGTTTTCTGTAAAAACAAACATTTTTCGAGCGTGGGATTAAAGTCACAATCATCCAAAATTGCCTCTGGAGTGGTGGCAGTGGTTGTGGGTCTCGGTGTGGTGGTGGTAGTGGTGGCTTTCGTCGTTGTTGAGGCAGAAGCCACAGGTTTTTGGCCTAAACCTTTGCCTGTAAATAGGGAAATTATCAATTCCAAAAAATAATAGTTTAAATTTTTGTTAGCTAACAATAAGTCGTAAAAAAGTAGTATTTACGTCAACTGATGATGCTGTACTTAATCTAATCTAGTGAATGACACGGTTTACGGGGAATTGAAATGAATCACTGGCACACTTTACATATATTCAATATTAAATAATCGGAATACGAAACCCACACTCATCGAGACTCGGGTTGAAGTCGCAGCGAATGCGCCAGTCCAGCTCATCCTCGTCGATCGTGGTGACCACCTTCTTGGGCCGCTGTATGAGATACACATCCCTGACCTCCACAATCTCCACATCCGGATTCGTGGGCGAGACACGTCTGCGTATGTACCGCCTGTGCGGCCTGTCCGGCAGGGAGCGGGCCTGCAGCAGCTCCAGGCTGGCGAGAGCCAGCAAAAGGATCAGGACGAGGGATCTGCTCATGGCGTTGTCTGCAGCTCAACTATTGCGGGCTGCCGGAGCTTCTCCCGCTTGGCCTGAGTCCGACTGCGACGGAAGCTTATCGCCGGCGATAACCTTCTGACCTTGTCCCCGGGTCCCATCGCAGTGCTTCTCTCGTGGCTGCTGCCATGTGTGTTGCATACTTTCGGACTTGGGGGCTCACGCCTCGTGACGATGCATCAATGTCCGCATAAATTAGATTTCAGCCAACAAATTAGCCGCAAACATAATTGCCATGAGCTTGGCCGGGGGGCGGGGAAGCCCCCAGCAAACCGGAGAGGCCAGAAATATGTACGAACTTGGCAGGGCACTCTGCCGGGTCGTCAATGGGGCATATCGGTGTAGCTAAATTAAATTTAAAAATTATTATTTTACAAAGAATAATAAAATCTATAATTACCAGAAACAAAATATACAGCAACTTTACTCTGAATAGCCTTCATGAAATGCTTTTATCCGAAATAAAAAGTATGTAATCGATACCTTCCCAATCGAATGCCATAGAGAAGCGTACATTCCCGGCGACTGACACTCAGCAGGACCCTCAGCTGATGAAAAATATGCGAAAAGTCATTTTCTTTTCTTTATTCGCCTTTCTTTCCTTCCACTTTTCCTCAGCTCTTCTGTTTGTTTGTCATTTTTCAATGGCAAAATGGTCTGAGAGTGTGTGCAAATTAGCCGAGCAACGGCGGCCACATATGTTTCAGTCATTTCCCAATAACATAACAGAAAGCCGTGTGTTTTCCTCCTCGTTTCGGCCAGATAGATAAACAACAATTTGTTTTTCACATTTTTGTTTTTATTTTTATTTTTATTTTTATTTTATGTGAAGAAGCACACTGAAAACTGGGGCAGGCATTATCGCTTCGATCTGCGGTTAGTACGGACTTAAGATAAGATTTATGATCTGTATTAAGAGCATTTTTTTAAAAGAAGAGTCTAAGGGAATTTGCTTTGAAAATTAAATAATTAATATTGCTGTGACTTAAGCCAATTTATGAATATTTTAACAGGGATATATTAGTCGTTTAAATTATATTAAGAACTGCAAAAGTATAAGCTAACTTGTGCCAAAAACCAAGGCTTTAAAAATCTACAAATATTTTTTACCACCAAAAAAATATTTCTTTCTAAAGATGCAATTTCAATTAAATATTATTAAATTAATTATCTTAAGAAATATATATTTTTTTAAATAATGACAAGCATTTTTGACCTGCAAGAGTATTCGCCATCCGATATTCTTCGATTCCTTGGCACTCGCTGTGTGAGAGCGTGAAATATGCGGAATCCCAGTGGGGCCTGGCGGGGCTCAAGGGGGGCCGGGGCCTCCTCTGGCTGTGGCGTCGCAGGCGGAGGAGGTGGTGTCTGTTTTTGGGGCCCAAAGGCGAGATGCCGCCGCAGCGAACAGTTGGCTACGAGGCACGTTGGCGGGCGGAACACCAGAGATCCAAAAAGATCTCACAGATCGCAGCTGATCGGGGGCACCGAAACGACAGAGACGGCCGACGCCAGTTGGAGCGGGACGGCAGCTGTTTTCCCTTCTCCGTTTTCTGTTTTTGTTTGATTGCTGTTCTTCTTTCCTCCCCCCATTTTTTTTTCGGTGGAAAAGTGGCACAGTGTGTCGGTGTCGTCGCGTCCAAATGTCACCAGCGATCCATGGGTGACGACGGAGTAAGAGGGAAAACTCGCGGAGCCAAGGAAAATTGGTTGGGTTAATTGGGAAATCCGAACGGGAACGGACAGTTTCTGGGAGCGGATCGCCTAAAAATAGCGAAACATAAAAGAGAAAGAGCGAGATTGCTGAAAAAAAGAAGCCAAAAATAATTGAACGCGTGGGCAGCATCCAAAGGAAAAGACAGTGAGCACGGGCTACAAAGGATTCTGAGAATTCTAAGGGAATTAAATCAATTTACGATATCAAAAAGTGACAAAGAAACATTAAAAAATATATAAAATATATATTTTTGTATATAGAAAGAGTGAATTTTATAACATGACTGGATATTTCTTTGACTATTTTGCATAAATAAATAAATAAACAACAACCGACTGATCCGCCCATCGAGTGCCACCTGTACAGACATAGTTGAGATAAACAATAAATTGGCCAAAGGCCAAAGCAGCAGCAAAGCGAAGACGAAGCCAGAGATCACAGCCGCCGGAGAAGGGGAAGAGCCGTCGGTTAAAGGCAGAACCAGAAAGAGAAACGGACAACCAACAGGTGGAAGGAGGAGGCAGAGACCCAGAAAATCAAGCAACATATAAACATATATATATTTCAATATATACCAAGATCCTTGGCCCATGAACTGCCATGTCCCAGGCAGCTGAAGGCGAAGAGGAGGCCTTTCCGCTCGAGGAGGAGGATCCGCTGGCCAATCTGCTCAGCCTAAAGCTGAAGAAGCCGCCACACTGGAACTGGGAGCTGAGCACCTCCCGCAGCTGCAGCAACATAGCCCTGCCCCGGATCCTGCTCTACGACCATGCGGGCAACCTCCTGGTGGACGCCCAGGGTCTACGGGAGGGGACCTACAGATCGGACGAGTCGCCGCGCCGTCGCAAGCGCTCGGCCACCTCGAATCTGGAGAGAAACTTCCATGGACTGCAAATTGCCGAGGCCACGCCCACGCCCACGATCACGCCCACGCCCAGCTCGAGCCGGGAGAGCGGGCGACGTCTGAAAACCCACGGCAGTTGCATTGACTTCAGCACCCACGAGCTGCCCAACTGGGAGCCCTCGTCCAGCTCGCGGCGCTCTAGCTCTCTGCGTGGCGTTCGCTTCCAGGAGGAGGAGGCGGTGGAGGATCTGCCCACGCCTACGCCCACGCCCACGCCCACCTATCCCACACCGCCCTCGACCTCCACGCTAAACTCTTCCAGCTCGGGTCCCAGGGAGAAGAGACGCTACCGCCGCTCGCACAGCTCCATTCTGGAGCGGTTCAGCCTCTCCAAGGGCCGACACTCATCCCCGGAGTTCGCCCAGGAGGAGGAGGTGGTGAAGGCGCCGCGCTATTACCTGCGCACCAGCAAGGCCGGCACACTGGTCATCCGCGAGGAGAGCTTCAGCTCACAGCGTCTAAGGAACCGACGCCGTCGGCCGCCCAAGCACTCGTCCAGCGAGAATATCCTGCAGGAGCGGGAGGAGCAGGAGCAGCCACAGTCGGCAGCTGGAGTCGTGCAGGCCGCGACGACACGAAGAAGAGCGCCAGAGAGGCCGGTGTCCAGCTCGGAGGAGGAGGAGCAGCAGCGGACTAGGGAGCGGGAGCCACGCAGGTCGAGGGGAAGGCCAAGGAATCAGGGCCAGAACAGTTGCGGCAAGGATGCAGCTCAGGGTGAGTGGTGAAACGGGAAAGGGTAGGGGGATAGGGGAAAGGTTAAGGAACTTAAATCGTAACTAAATCTGGGGTATAAAAAGGGTTTTAAGTTAAGTTAAACCTTTACTAACTAGTTTTTATAGTTTAAATATGAAAGAAACTTCAACTTGGACTTTATTTTAGCTCTAAGCTTATGCTAGTAAATATACAATATTTACTACTATTATTTAAAATAAAATTTAACAAATAATAAACTATAAAATAGGAAAATACACTAGCTCTGGTCTCACTTCCTTCCCCATCTCTTCTCAGAGCTCATCACCGTGGATCCCGACAATTGTGTTTATCGAGCAGCGCCGGGCGCCACCGCTCGATAGGAAAGAGAGAGAGATCCCACAAAGACCAGAAAAAAGCCACAGAAGAAAGCCACAGAGAAAGGCACAGAAGAATAGGTCCTGAAGAATATACAAAGCGTCAGGGAATGCAGGCAGTTCGAGAACAGACAGAAATTATACAGTTCCTCCTTGTGATGTAAGACGATAGAACGATGTGAAAATAAAAGAAATCTAAAAAACCAGACAAGTGCCTTTTAATCGGATATAATTTCGCAACTAATTAAGCCAAAACTATGAATTCTGGCGTCACATCAAATGGGTTTATTGTGCCAAGAAATATGTGCACTTAACCACTTGGAAATAGACTTTAACATTGTCAGAGACCATTTTGTGACAGTTTTCCAATTAAATTGCAAGGCACTTGGAAATCATTTAGGCAAAACATTTGCCAAAAAGGTCTGTCAACCTTTTCAATCAAAACGAATGTGTATTTTTACCCACGAAAAGGGATTCGTAAGCTTATGGTTTGTTTCATAATATTTTATTTATGTTTTAACAAGAGGGAAGAGCAAATGAGATAAAAATATGTTGCAAAATATTAAAATATATATTCCTCTTTTTATATAAATATAAATTTAATTAATAGTTGTTTGATTCTTTGCTCTTAATGTATTTTCCCTTTGCAACCAAAGAGCATTCGGACTTCATCCCAAGAGTCTTCTAGGAATTCATCTTTAGGGGTCGCCCAAAAGTCTGCCACGCTTTCCGGCCGAGTGACCAATAGAGATCCGATCCGAGATCCGTTGCGAGAGATTCGGGTGTGGAGCGTGTCCACAGCCACTTGTCGTGGCTAAACAAACAAGCTAATCAGGGCTGATAAGATAGATCGTCGGGCCAACGCGAACTCGCGGAAGAGAGCTCAGTGCGATTGGGACCCTTGGCTCGAGATGCGATCGCTTCCGTCGCTCCTGCCACTGCTGGGGCTGCTCCTGGTCCTGCTGCTGGGCTCTCCGTGCAGCGGCACGGGTAAGGTGATCTACTTTAATCAGCTGAACGAAACCCAGTCGGCCCGGGCCTCCAAGAACCAGACAGATCTGCTCGGCAAATCCATGCTGTTTGACACGCGGGGCAATCGCTGCCGGCACGGCTTCATTCGCGATCATCACGGACGCTGCCGGCGGGTGAGTTTACCATTTTTCCCCACCCCCTCAAAAATTTAGTTGGACTTACAATATCATTTTATCTCGCCCGCACAGCTCGTCTAAAAATGGAATATTCCGATTAGTCTAGTTTATTTTTAGTACGTGTTTATGTTAAGTCTGTGTTGGCCCCGTGATTAAAGTGAAATGAAAGCAAAACAATTGTTGTAAATCCATTAGATAAGGCAGAGCCAGGCAGATGTTTTATCCAAAAAGGTAGGCCCGTATATCATAGATATTTTATTTCAAAATCAAACCCAGTTTGGCATCACTCAACCTTGAAGGTTTCCCTCTCTTCGTTGGTTTTTTGTTTATTTTTTAAAAAATGCGCAGTAAACTTCTAGACTTTGGACCGATGCCTCCCGACGTTCCCTGTTTCTTGGAAGACCCAAGGCAACCAAAAACCCTAGAAAACCCCAGATGGAGGTGGACGTTAACCCTTGCGCCTCGTCATGAAATCGAAACTACGTCACATCACGTGTAGGTATGATGAAATACCGCGAATTCTGGTGTGCCATAGATACAGCAGACGCCAGATACAAGATACCAAGATACACAGAGACAAGATACAAGATATAGGCCGCCGGGAGATAACGGGAATCGAAGCTCTGACTCAGCGCCATATTTTTATATCCGGCGACCCCTATTCGGTCACATTTTCGGGAAATTTCAGCGCTACGATTGTCATTGTTTGCGATAAGACCACCAAAATCGGCAAATAGATCTGTGACGTCTCCCATTAACGTTAAATGCTCAATGGGGACTGTCGCGTGGTCATCGCCCACTACACCCCCCTCCCCAATGACGGGGCGAAAATGGGGCCACTTTTACACGGAATTTCGTATGGCTCACTCTGCGATCATTACGAAGCTAAAAAGTCACCGCGGATCTAATTGTCAAAGTTCATGGCTCGTCCCGGGAAGCCTGCTACTGCTACTGCTATCTGGTCCGATCAGGCGGCGATTGTGGCTAAATCACCGAAAATAGCGAAACACGAGCCAATTAACCCACGTTCTTACTCAGCTCTAAAAATACGGGGTTATCTCTGGGCTTCCTGAAGAGTTCGTTAGTTAATCTTACTGGCAGCTACTTCAGATTGGGTAAATTTTAAATATTCCAAGTGCTGGTTATTAAGTAATTCAAAATGATTTCAAAAAAATATATGTAATAGAGAAATTATGACACGGAAAATAAAATGAAACTTTATAATAAAATCTTAAAGATTTTAAATAAATTAATTAAAATTCCTCTAAATTGTTTTTTGAAATCTAAAAATAAATTTCTTTCTTCTTCTAAGGTAAACACTATTTTATTTTACTTATAAATACCTTTCAGCTTAAAAATAGTACCTATTTTTGCCAAGCTCAATTAGCTTTTTATTACCTCAAACACTTGTGGCTGCTAGTTCCATATGTGATTTAAGAGTTCCCCCAAAAAGTAGTAAAAGCTTCCGAGAAG
Organism: Drosophila lini; assembly: GCA_018905715.1. Lineage (NCBI taxonomy): Eukaryota > Metazoa > Arthropoda > Insecta > Diptera > Drosophilidae > Drosophila > Drosophila lini. The sequence continues at coordinate 9,212 of JAEIIL010015684.1, forward strand.
AGCTGGGAAAAATCCCCTTTTTTTTGTGAGAAGTTCTCCATGGAATGGCGCCCCCCAAGTAAACAAGGGTTAAGCCCCACGGATCGCGCGACGGGCCACGTCCTATGCAAATGCAGCGAGGTCCCCCCTGATGATGATAGCATTGTATCGGGTATTATCGGGACCCGTGCTCAGATATATAGATACTGTGGCTCGGCAACGAAATCAGTGCCGGCCAAAGGCGGAGCACTCAATTACACAGATTGCAAATGGCAGGGAGGCAAAGATAAGATTTCCACCGCGAGAAGTCGAGAGGCCGAGCACCAGAGTCCCACCAAAAAACAGGGTCACCATTTTTTTGTATTTTTGTTCATTTTAAACAGTAAACTGTTCCCTCATTTTTTAACTCATTAAATCACTCTTTTCTTTACTCAACTTTTCACTAAATTGTTAACTCATTTGTTCACTTTTTAGTTTAATTGTTTTGTGAAGGAGTTCACTTTACATTCATTTATTCCCTTACTCGTCTACTCGTTTCTACTTTTGCTCACTATTTTGAATACTTATTTGGTCACTCATTTGTTAATGTTAAGTTAATTAATTATTAATGTCTTTTCTTGACCAAACCGTTCAGTAATTGTTCAGTTCCTCACATAGCTATTCGCTCAACTTTTCACACATTTTGTCATATTTTCAATGGCTGATATATTAGTTTGTTCGCTGGAACACCCTGTTACGACGGGTTTATCAATTCAATGAAAAGACAAGCGAGCAGAGCACTTAAGAAGTGCTACCCCAAACTCGTATAAAATCAGTTAACTGCCGGCATTGGAGCAGGCCACTCACTGGTTATTAGCTATATATATTTAAGAATACTTTTTTTTTTGTTTTTTGTGATATATCGTCGTCGTGAGATCCAAGAGATGTCGATGCACCAACTGCTGCTCTACTCGCTCTGTCTGTGGGCCGTGTTCGTGTTCTGTGCCCCGGCGCCCACCGAATCGCGTCGCGTGATCTTCCTGAAGCCAAACGGGATCCATCGTGGCCAGATTCTGGCCACGCACGGGATGGAGAAGCCCTGTCCCAAGTGCCACATGCACGATCATCGCGGCAATTGCCGCCGCATCATTGCCTACAATGCAGGTGGGTGATATGGCCATATCACGTATACGCATTACGTATACGCCTCGGTGCCAGTGCGTCACCTCAGACGAAATGTGCCGCCTCCCGCTCTAACCGTTCCCTCTGTCTCTGTCTTGCAGATGGCGTGCGCTGCTGAAGTAAACCAAAGTGAAGTGCCACCACCATCGAACGAATCTCCAACTCTCTCAACCACAACAAACTACAAACCTTATTTATTTATGCTATTTATCTGCCTCGCACGCCATACACCTAACGACAAACTACAAATTAATAAAAAAACTGCAACGGAATGCCATGTAATTTAAGCTGATAATTCAAGTTGCAACCATTAACGCATTCCATCGAAGGTCGTCCTCCGGCTAGGGACTTGGCCAAAGCCGCCGGAGTATCTTATCAATTAATTTTGCATTATGCGGGGGATTTCTACAATGGCTCATACGCGATATCAGCTGCTCGAGTGCTTTCGGAAATATTTTATTTAACAATTATAATGCCGACTTGACGCAAAAACGCCTATTATCTATAGGTTAATCGGTCTCAACGGGGCCAACAGGTGGCTCTTGCCACTGTTTACCAGCTAAGACCCACCTGGAAGTAATTTTTATCTTTCATTTTTTTGATTGTTTAAATTGATATTTAATTGCTAAAAGTATAATAAGATTATGCTAAGTCTAAGTTAAAGGAAATATAATCAAATAATTTAATAAAATTAT
>JAEIIL010015688.1:0-51790 GCA_018905715.1 Drosophila lini
ATATGTTTTAGTATAAATTACCATAATAAAAGGTTGAAGTACTATTGCAATTTTGACTTTCCTAAATAAACCCCCTTTTTCTAACAGTGTACTAACGTTTAAACAAATGAATCCAAAGCTCGTCGGCGAGTGCTAATAACCAAATTAACCAAATGCCAGACGGTACAATATTTTGTATTAGCATTGTACATGCAAAGCAAACAATAAATACACTCATGTTTTATCAGCATGTGTGCAAACGCTGTGTCTGTGTGTATGTATCGTACATGCATGTGTCGGACATGCACACACTGACACTTATCGTAGACCGAATGACTGATATGGCACAACGCTGCGTTCGCTCGCTCGCCTTTGAAAGCTGCTCGCCTATTCGAATTAGTACAAAATAATACCGTATTTCCTAGAAACTTACGGATTTACCGCTACGCCGTGTCTTCATCATCAAAGGAGCGAGCAAGACAGGGAGAGGGATAGAAAGGGAGGGAAGTATAAACACGGAGAGCCACAACTGAAGGGCAATTCAGTCCGTTCAATTTCATTACTCATACGCCCCGTGCTCCGATATTCGGAAACATAATTGAGCAAGTTGCTGCCGCTATTGTGTGTACTGTTTATATTTTGTTTAAATAAATTTAACAGCGCACAGCGTGGAAAAGTTTAAAACATTTTAAATAGTTTGCTAATTGAACAGGGGACCAGCACGTGGGAATTAGCCAATGGTTGGACTAGAAAACAATAAAAAATTCCCGGTCAGCGAGTTGAATTTACACATTCTTGTTGGCGGCATATTTCAGTGCTTTGTTTTTTCGGTAAAAGTGACGCGTCACAGGTGGCGAAAACAGAAAAAACCCAATGCTATCAAGCATCATCGTTTTTTAGACAATTGCAAGCCCGAACTTTTATTTCGTCTACTGTCAAATCGATGAACATTAAAATATTTGATTTTAATTTAATCGCACATTTTAAAAGCTTCATATATGTATATGTATGTGCATTAGGCGTTCCCAATCTTGTTTTTTATAAGCCTGCAATATTTACCAAAAACAAACTATAACATTTTTTTGAACACATTTATTTTCACAATTTTTTAGAATAAAATAGTTAAGACCTTGATATATGCTGCCTACTATTTGGCACATTTTTATTTTCAGGAAACTGCCTATAACTATGCCATGACTACAAATATTAAATTAATAGTTAATGATTTTCCTGAGACTTTATTTTAATTTAGTCCTTGATGTCTCTGGCGGACAATATTAAGTGTATTCAAATCTTGAAAGAATAAGGGCTTATTTTAATTGTTTTCCATTTGCAATTTCGCCTCATTGTAAGGTGATAGTTTGCCTAGAATCCAGTCCAAGTAATGAGGCACACTAGCAAAGAGGACGGTCTCATTGTCCGGCTTCCATCCTCCGCTCGACAAGGCTATTCCGGCAATGACTGTTTCGTTCTCATCGCAAAAGAGTCCGGCTCCGAGATCCCGAGGGCTGAACATGTTACCGGCGTCCGTGGCACAGAACTTCCCGTAACGCAACTTGCGGTCTTCGCCTAAGTAATAGTCGCAATCCTCCCGGCTCATGACTGAGTACTTCCTGAACCACATTCTATCTAAGGCGGATCCATTGATCTTGGGCTGACCCCAGCCGACCGTCTGGCAGGACTTCTCTGTATAAGCCGCATCCGCTTTCCTTGGCAGGCAGGCTGGAACTATGTGTGGTAATGTGGGAAAGAAGGGCGTATCCAGGTGAACGAGGGCCACATTCCCTTGAATATCAATTCTGCGCACCGAGCGGTTGAGGTGTGGCAGCCTCTCCACCTCCGTTAGCCGATCCCAATTGCCTGCCTCTACAAGAAGCTGATCCTGCGGCATGTCCGCAAGGGCTTGGGCAGAGGTGAGGAGGGCATCGTAACGAATCAAAGTCCCTGCGGCAATATATTTGCCAGTGCCGTTGCTGTAGATTCCCACTACCCAGGGGTTGGCTCCAAACAAAGTCTCTGTGCTGGGGTCGATTGAAGAGTCCGGATCGGTCATTCTGCGAACGCCGCAACCACTAGTTTCAGTGTCTTTTACGTCCTGCTAAATAGATCGGAGATCACTAATTTGTAGTAATTAAAGTCTACTGCTAAAAGGTGTTATTTTTAATACAGCTTATCACATAGAACAGACTTGCATTACTTGAGCTTATCACTAAAGATTCAAACATTTTAACCTAACACAAAATAAAGTCCGTCCTTGACAAAAAAGCGATAATGAATATAACATTCTTATTTTATATAGATGGCTGGTATATATTACAGAGAGCTTACTTGTATCACACGCTGTGTTGTGGTCGGCGGGTCAAATAATGTATCAAAAATGTCACGATCATCTTCAGTATTATCCACAGGTAAGGAGGCCCCTATCAGCACCAATGGGGCGATTAAAAAACAGTGAAAATTAAGCAATGACGACTTCCTCATGATAACTTTATTGATTACGAACGCGAACTTTTCAGTAAATTCGGCAAGCCGTTCCTCTCGGAAGCTGAATACGAACTAAACATTATCGGAGGGCCTCTGCTCATTCAGCTTTCATCATTTTTTTATGCTGATATATGTTTATATGCCACCGAATTCTCTTGGAAACTGTACGCACTCATTAGTGACGGAGTATTGAATTATTCGTTGCTCAATGCTCAATAATAATTGCAGATATTTTAGCGTGTCACAGATTTCTGACTTGGGAATTTTCAATGATGATAACTAGAGGAAGGAATTTCATTTCCCATCACTCATTTGGATTTAAGATTTATGTTTCTTGGATAATTTCTTTGTTTGAGCACTACGGATATTAGCAAACGACTATGAATCATACAGTTAGCTAGAACCGCTATTTCTTATTACTCAGCATCAGAATAATCCCAACAAACTATGATCGGGAAGACGGAAAACTGACGGGTTGTAAACATAAGTGATAACTTCACCGCCCAACGCGGTTCTTATTAATCAGAAATGTTTTTATCCCACAGAAAACAAGGCTCTTTGTCAATGAAAAGGGCCGAGATGTGGCTGCTGTGTATATGAAAGCACATTGAGCTGAATAAGTTGCCTGACATCCGCCGCTGGCATCTCGACTTTCCACGTTATTTCCGGAAAAATCACGTGTAAGCTGGGCAACCGGCAACAAAGGCGAGACACCTCCGTCAGCTGCCCTCGTCATCCGCAATGCTCCGGGGCTACTTTACACGGTGTCAGGTGAGCCAGCAGGTGAGTGGTTGGCTGGCTGGGGATGGGGATGGGGATGAGGACGGGTGAAACCGTGGGTGCCTGGTCATGCTGCCTGTTGCACTTTTTGCACATAATCATGTCACATAAACGGACGACAGGCCAGGATATGAACAACAAGCTGCCGCTGCCGGTGCCGGTGCCGGTGCCGGTGCCGGTGCCGGTGCCGGTGCCGGTGCCGTTCCTTTTCGTCCTTTCGTCCTGGCGACAGGTGACGCTTGGCTTTAGATGGCCTTTAAAAAAAGGGAGAAAAACGAGGTGCCTTCCAACTTATTTCGCCAGCTGTATCCTCAACCCCCTTTTCACTTTATGTTTATGTTGTGTGTTGTGGGCTGTGACGTTGGCCACTGACACTTGGCTCCTGCTCCTCCTCCTGCTTCTGCGGCCCTTCCTGCTCCGGCTCCAGCTCCTGTCGCCTGTCTCGTGCTCTGCACAAGCGGATGTGACCTGGACACCTGGAAGCCTGGACACGCCGGGTGTTAAAATAACAGGCACCGAACATATTGACTTTTAAAATAAGCATTATGGCGGTAAATTTTTATGAAGCCCCCACCTTCCTGTGTGCGCTGTGTGCGCCAGACAGCTGAGTGATTTATATATATTGTTTAATATTATTATGGCTGGCAGGTGGCCATTCGGCTTTGCTTTCGCTTCGCTTCGCCTTGGCCCTGTTCCGGCCGACGGATGTGCAAAATGCGAAAAATTGAGCACATTACAAGCTCCGACTGCGAGTCCGTCTCCGCCTCGGACTCTGTGTCCGTGCCAAGTCTGTGTCCATGCTCTGTCCATTCCCGGTTCATGTCCGTGTCCATGTCCCTGTCCACGTGTGGTTGGCAATAATTGTTAAAGTGAGTGGTCGGCTGGACAAGATGTGAGGCAAATGATGAAGTGGTGGCCCACGGAGAAAGGAAGCCGGCCAGTTTTGCTGCCGCTGTCAAGCTCGAGAGTATTGCTCTCGTAAGCCTCGAGAGCAGTTAATGGTAATTGCAATTATCCAGCAAGCTTTATTGGTTAATGAACGAGCACCGGCTTAATGACACCGGGCCGAGCAGATGATAATGTGCCCGGCAGATTGCCCATCTGGGTCTTGAGCTGGAGTCGGGGCAATGATCTTGGGCTGAAATGATGAGAACATAATCTTGTTCTTTCATTTACTTCTTACTTTCCTTGAGTTGCCTTAAATAAACTAGATAGTGTGTTGTAGTTCCTCTTGTCCTCTGTTGTAACTCTTAACATTCATATTAAGTTTAATCATTATCTCTATATATTCGCTTTTGATATTCCCCGTGGGGTATCATTAGCCAACGCCACTGTTCCGATCTTGGAACGATTATTAGCTACCCTTCAGACGTAAATTTTGGTCCTTCGAGCAGGTTTTGCACATTTACTACTCTTACATTTTTTTAATAAATCACATTGAAAATAATTCTTTTCTGTGCTTTAATAATCCCAGCCAAAGGCAAATCCATATTCAATTGAATTGGGGGCTGCGTTAAACCGAAATACGCTACTAAAAACAATATTAATGCATTGCGGGAAATGCATAAATGCTACAGGGGGAAATTAATTAATAAATAAATAATAATAAATAAATGTGTCCACAATTAATTTCCATTTTGCGTGACGCCCGTTTCTTTTCGATGCCATTTACCGATTGATTGCATTTTAAATGTATTTGTTCAGTACAGCCACCCCCCTTGCCTGAAATTTTACACACTACCCAGAAATTAAGCGGCGTTTTTACAGCATTTTTTTGCTGAATGCCCTCAGGCGTCTCTGTTCAAATGCATAACTGCTGTTTGCTTGCGAGTGTTCAGCCAGATCATTTGGGTAATTATCGTCGGAAAAAACGGCTGGGAGAGGGCTTAACCATCGGCCAGAGTGGCGGCATAATGTCATAAGGAGATTAATAGCATAAAAAATACTCTACCATGTATGTTATACTATGGGTGAACCAGGAATTGAGTAGTTTTTCTGGCTTTAAATAATGAAATAATTAATATCGAACCCAGCATAATACCTCACAGTTTGCAACTTAATTTTTCTGTATCTTAAAATTTGGTTCCAATTACAATAACTAAATTATGCGGCACGGATACAAGACATTACACAAACGATTTGAAACCAGAGGGAAAGCTCCACCACCGGAAAAGCCACAAAATGTAATTGAGGCGTTGCGGTGGCGGCTTCGGGTGTTGCCAATTATAATCTTCAGGAGGCGAGCTGTGCGATTTCAAAGGAAACGCCTGAAAGGAGTAGTAGGCCCCACTTCTCCGCTCAGCATTCGGCTTTGAAATTCAATTCGAGAAATGAAATTCAAGTATCAAAAGAAACATCAGCCGTTCGACCCAATTAAACAAGCGCTTTTGCACCTTGCACGTGGTGAGTAATGAACTGGACTCTTGTTATTATAATTAACTAGGGGAAAATGTGCTTTAAAAATTTATACTTATTATTCGTTTATGTATAATTCTGTTTAATTTATCCACAGCTATCGGCCAGGCCTTCCTATACCTGGGAACCCCGCCCCTCTGTCCGCTTCACCAGAGCTGTCCTCTCATCCAGCTCCACTGCCAGTACGCGGCCGTCTTTCCCATCTGCAGCCTGTGCTCGTTTCCTGAAATCAAGATCTAGGCGCTATGTTTGAGTTCGTGCTCTTCGTGATTCAGCAGGTCTGCGGGTTCATCTGCCCCATGAAGATCTTCCACGAAATTAAGGAAATGGAGCAGCCATCGAGCCGGGAGGACTGGGAAATCTGGGCGGACATTTGAGATTTGATTCGGCGGCATGGCAACCAAACAATTGATTAATGAGGGGGCGGAACGGAGCGGAAGTGGTTGGCAATAAAGAGATCTCTCGTTTTTCCCCTTGAGTTGTCCTCGTTACTCGACTCCGATTCGCACATAATTTTCGCATAAATTGTCAAATAATTTAAAGCCCTCCTATTGAGCGGGAGTCAAGGTAACCTAAGCCTTCAAATGGAATTTATTGCTCCGGCTTAGGCTGAAGTGTGTGTCAGGAGGGGGCGAGGGCGGTGTCTACTATCAGCAGGCATCATTGGGTGTCGTTGAAATGCCAGTAATTGCGTATTAAAATTATACACCGGGGACCATTTGTTTAATGAAATGTAGTCGTGTCTGTGAGCTAATTAGCTTGTCGTTCGCTCGTATTTATGCAAAGTAATTGAAGAACCGCCTCGGGGGGCGAATAGTTCTGGTAATCACTGGCAACACTGGGTGGGATTTTAATTTTCCGCTCGACCAGTTGATAGGGGCGAGATTATAGAAGTAACTAAGGGAAAATCCGACTCGTACTCAATGATATTTTCTAAATTATTACGATTCGTTGTGTATTTCTGCATTTTTTAAGTAGACAAAGCATGTCCAAGTTGTCTTAGGACTACTTGGTCCATCTCTAGTTCGCATTCCGTGTCAACCATAACTGTGGCCGCACTGCGGAAGTTGTCACCTCGAACGTATTCATCCAGCCGCCTGCTTTGCAATTCAAATGCGTCCCCTTTGACCCCCACCGGGTCCCAGCAAAGGTATTTCAATAAGCCTCTCTGATGTCCGATGTCCGAGTGCAGGGCGAATCGTCAATCGATTGACTCGCAGGCAATTTGTTTGCTTGTCGCATTCGAACTATTCACCCCACTCTCGCACGATGACAAGTTGTTCTAAGCAGCCCTGACATGCCACACGGTTCCGCCCTCCTGCGTGTTTTTCCTTCGTCTTTTTTCGCCGCCCCAGCAGTTGACACAATTTGACTTTTGGCTCGAGCGACGCCCCGAACTTTTGAACTAATCTATTTGTATTTGTTTAACTTTGTAGCGATAAAGCTGACATTGTCCTGTGTCTGCCTGCGTGTGTGTTTACGCCCCAAGACAGGTGCAGACTGGGGTGGAATGGAGTGCCAGGTGATGCAGGTCGTTGGGGTCGAGGTTTTTCTTGTGGCGTAGCCCCACACCCATCGAGAAAATCAAGTGGATTATGATTGGGACAGCCCAAATCCGTTGTAAAAAGAAAGCAAATATGCATGGCTTTGAGAACTCTATTTAGTTGGATATATATTTATATTTATACATATTTCAGTATATATTTCTTTACTAATTCGCATCCATTTGCCAAAACTGTTTAAGATCTTTTCGACCCATGACGCAGCTGCCCACCCAGATAATCGCAATTGCATTAACGATAGATATACCATTGCTTTCTGAAGCCTTTGCCAATTATGAGGATATCTGAGTCAAGTCCCCTGCCCTCTGCAGTCATTAATACCGCAAATTAGCCCGGAAAGTGGAGGGTGAGGGGAAGTAGAGTTCAACTAATAACTTCTACTTGCGTAAACAGCCCGTAAACCAATTTCTCCCGGCTGTGCTTTCATTAGCGCTGCCTGAATGGCCAAAGCCCCTGATTCTCCGATTTCCCTGCTCCTCTCCACCCCCTAAAAGTCCTTGGCCCCCAGCTTCGTCCTTGGCCCGGCTAAACGATTATTGGACAGGCAGCGTGAGTGTGTGGATCCGGGCGCGTCCAGGTCCCGTTGAGTTGAAGCTGCCGCTGCCCAACTGATTGCCAGATTTGTTAATTATGCACGTTATAATTAATGTTCTCTGCCGTGGGTCCACCGTACTCCCACCCACCTACACACAGATGCCGCCCACAACCGTCTCACACTTGTCCCGGCTAATTGTCAATAAATTTGCGAGCTCAAAATATCATTTCGAACCTCGCCGCCGCTGTCATGCTGGCTGTCAGTTGTGCTTAATGCTTAAATGAAATCTAATCACGTTCTAATTTCAGTTAAGTGTGACAGCGAATTGTGTGACCCGCCGACCCGCCCTAGGCCCCTGGCCCCTGACCCTCCACTTAAACCTGTCCTGCCTGTTTCCGTTTCCGTTTCTCGTCAGCTTGTATTTCATTTCCGCCGCTTAACATGGGCAGTGTCACACTTTTGTTTTTTGTAACCTTTTTGGCGTGCTTCCCCAGACGGTAGTATTTACATTCCATAAAGACGTTCAAGGTGAAAATCAAGGATTAGTATATCTTTAATAGTTGTTTTTTTTATTTTTTTGAATAATAAATAGCTTGTGTTTCCCTATAAATGTTTTCATTAAAGTGAACGCGCCTTTGACTCATTATCTTTGTGCCATACTTAGATTATATACTCATGTTTTGTTTTCTGCTCATGATTAGGCTTAGACCTGATTTTCCAGTCTGGCGGAAAAGTTCCACCAAATTGCGCAACTGGCGTTGGGGCTTCCACGACCGCAGCTCCCAAAACTGCATGTTTCATAACTTTTCATTTGAAAATGATGCCGGAGGGGCCGCCGAAACTATTTCGTTTTCAAATTAGCAAACGGTTTTCCCTTCGAAAATCTAGTTAATTAGCGCTCAACAACAAACAACTCGGGGAGGAACAACAGCGCAGCATCATCGCTATCATCATCATAGCCATAGTCATCATGGCCTTTGAGAGCAGTCGCAGAACTTTTTCCGACGCGAAAATAGTTGAAAAACTGGGAATGCCACCCTCTCCCCCCGCCATCCACGGCTCACCCAAAAGTATGCAGTGCAAGAGAGTGCTCGTGAATTAAGCAATTAGCCAACTCGGAGCAGGGCAGCCGAAGAAAAAGGCAGAATAAAAGCGCCGAATTGCGAATTAGCCGGCATCACAGCTCCGCCTATATTGCAACCAGAGTGTGACGTGGCCCCACCGCCTGCTAATTGACCAATATTCCCGTCTTCGCATCATCGCCGGATCGAATCGAATCCTGACATTGGTCTCGGTATTGGCTTCGGCCTGGCATTGGCATGGTAATTGCAATCGCAGGAATTCCACAGCCACTCCAAGCACGATGAGACTGCGCGGGGACAGGGCATAAATACGGCCAATAAATTGAATTTATTTCACCCAGCTACCAATTCCATTTTTGAGCATTAGCTCCCCTTCCTTTAGGTCCTCTTGGGGAGAGTATGCCGATATTTTCGAAGGTATAATACTTTTATAGAGCTAAAAATACGTTTGGTATAAAATAAATCTCTAAAGAAATTAGAAATAAATGACCAGTTAGTAATTTGATTTATAATTTTATAATATTTTGAATCAATAAATATGCCATGTTTTTATCAATAGGACATTCATTGACCCTTATACTCCCTATAGAGTATCTGGAATTCGCCCTTCGGCCAACGAATTCCCAGTTTCCCTTTTGTCGACTGCTTTTTGGCACATTGCTTATTGATTATTTTTACTAATTTATGTGCTAATAAAATTGTCAATTTGTATGCGTGCAGCGCCGTTTCGAATTGAGGCGAATTCCACTGCTGCGAGTGGCTGCGATGTCCTGCAAGGGGGCGGTCTGAGGAAGGGGGGGTGTGGCCCGGCTGACAGGACCATTAGACTTAAGTGTCTGCTGTTGGCCAGGACAGCCCTTCGCCCCGCTCTCCGCTACCACTCCATCTTTGGCCAACAACTGAGGGCATCCTGCCAAAGGCGCTCACAAACGACGCTGCAGGACATTTCTGGTAATGATTTTCCGTCGCGTTAGGGACCCGGTTTTGGCTTTAGTTTCAGATTTGCGCTCTGTCCGCGGACAAGGGAAATCTCAACCATTCTGTCCGGGCCTTTGGACTGGCTTATTATGCCGCATTTGAGTTTAAATACGGCCGCAAGGATTTACCCGATTGCCTTGGGGCTATTGATAATCTTTTGCAGCGAGCGATTGGCTCAGTATTTATGCAAATGTCTTGGAGAATTATGGCAAGTCTGGGAATTGAATGAGCAATGAACTGGCTCCTCCTCCCCCTGGGTGAGATAAAGGATAAGGTTGAGGTAAGCTCCGAACCCAGGTTGCCACTTGGGAGTTTCAAATTAAATTCAATTTTAACGAAACTTTCAACGCATCTTAAGTAAACAATTTGTTTAATTACTTTGAGCCAAGTTTGCTGGCAAATTTAAGAAACTTCAATTGCTGGTGGGATTATGTTCAGGTGTATTTTCAAGTTCGAAATATATCTATGCGACTCAGCGGTTAACTCTGACAAGTATCTTTGCACAACTGATTAAAAGAAAACCGCTAATTTAGCCTGTTTTCAGTTGGAAAATTCATGTTGAAAACCCTGCCTACCTACCTTTCCTCGGACATAAACAATATTTTCGCACATTTTCTCTAAGCACCCATTTCCATTTAGCAACCTTTCTGGCCCTCTCCAGGAGCTGCCAGGCTTTTACGGTATTCGGGCCATTCACGGCGGTAAAAGGTGGGAAAACGGGTGGCAAAGATACCCCTTGAGCCAGCCACTTGATGATGAAGACATTTTGCCAGCTAAAAAATCGTATTTACAACATAATTTACGCTTAGAGCGGGAAAGGAGCCCTGGCGTGACGGAATGGCGGAGTGGCGACGATGGTGAAGGGATGCGGATCGCCCATTCAGAGTGCCGACACTCAAGTGCCACTTTGCCATAGTTGTCCCAGGCTCCGCTCCGCCAGAAATGGCACAATTTTATGGCCTTTAATGGCAAACTTTTAGTGGTCAATGCAATGGCTGCCACAACAACATCGAGGCTACCGCCAAGAAAGAGCAAGCTGACCCGGCAAAATGACGGACAAACTCCGACACCGAGTTTCCGACTCCGCCGCTCGTTCGGCATGTTAAATTATGTAAAAATATAATGTTCTCGAACAAGCCTGGCCAAGGAAGTGGCGGCAAGGATGGTGAAAATTTTATTACACGGAGTCAAGTCGAGTTCTGCACTCGCTGCTGTTTTCTGCGTTCAGCCTTTTGATGTCGTTGCGCGAAAATTGAATAAAAATAAAATTGTAATGCGTTTTCGCAGCGGCAGGCGGGCGGTGAGTTTGCGGTTGGGAGCTGAATGAAATGGAAATTAAAGGAAATTTTGTAAATTAATGAGATGTTAAGCGAGTGCCGCAGACGCACAAATTTGACGTAATTAAAAGCGGGTCTCATCTCATTCAGAAGTTGGCAAGGGTTGGCGAGCAAGCGAATATTATTATACTTTAATACTGCAAACATTTAGCTTATACTTTTGATATAGAAAATCAATAAATTATTTTTATAATTTATGTTATGAAAATGAGCACATATTATTCTTTCCCTTGCGTATCTACTTATTGTCTAGTTGTTTGTTTAAATACTCATTGCTTATGGTAAATTGTTTAATTTACTTTTCTTTTGATAAAAGATATCTTCCTAACTTATTTGAAATTGTTAATTGTAGTTAAAGGTTTAGCTCCCTCCCTTTCCAAATTTATTGAATTATCTTTGTTAATATTTATTATTTAAGAAGCAACTCTGAGTTGAACTTGAATCAATTCATCTGTTACTACACAACCATGTCTCGTCAAGTATCTTAGTTCAGACAGAAAATCCATTAACGGACCTCATTGGCAAACATGTAAATGTGCCCTATTACTCATCTGAGACGAAATTAATTTATTGCTTGCCAAACAGTGGCAGCCCAGGCCGCCTAATGTTTACTTTCGATCTGCTTGCATTATGCATTACAAATCTGCTAATATATTTGCTGAAATATTAACCGATATCGGGGGCCGAGAGCAGCTGGACACACTCTGCCCGCCCTATTGACTCGGCGGCCCACACAGAATCCAGCTAATTGTGCCCAGAGTTTACTGCGCACCAAGCTGACCCCAAATCGCAGGCCAGATACAACCAATTTGGGAACGCACAAAAATTGCCCAATGTCCTGCGAAGAGGAGGCGGTGGCGGAGGCGGAGAGGTCCTGCCACTCAAAGCCAGTCGAATGTGGAACACATGGTGGCCGGGCCGGGCCGGGCCTTATTGCTTTTAGCCGAAGCTCGCTGGCTGCTTGTTTATTTGTTTGTTTGACTGATTTGCCGTTGTTTATTTTGATTTCCGGCTCAAATGCTCAGCACTTGGCAGCGGGTGTCCTTGTCGATTTCTACATTGATTGTGTTGTCCCAGCAGGAGTTCGATTTCCTCCTCGGAGCGTGTGTTTGTGCAGCAGCAGATTAGTGTTGACAAACAGGCAAATGGCAAGTGGCAAAGGTGATGGCCTCCTGCTCCATCGAGCCCGGTTAATCCCATAAACACCTCCCCCAACTGGAGCCATTTCCGGTAAAAAGGGGGAAGCCTTTGTGAGCATCAAAGGCAATCCGGCCCTGCCGGTGGAAATGTCATTTCGATTGGCCCCGATAAAGAGTTTACTGCGCTTTTTGCCCCGACTTTGGCCCGTTGGTTCCGGCCGGCACTATTATTTTGCATAAAAAATGCATTAATATGAAATTGATGTATTTGTTCTGTCATATTTTTTCGCGACGCGGTCCTGTTAATGTGTCACAAAGTCGTAATTCGCGTTTTACTGTTTAACATCAACTGAGCTCAGCTCAGACACGGAATAACTTTTAGTTGTTCGGTAAAAAATGTTTAATATTTCATATTTACGACGAAGCTGTTTTTTCACGGCGCCTCGTAAACTGCGTAATTCCGTGGAATTTATGTTGATAATTTCAATGCAAGTGATTAATTCTTGGCAAAGCAGCTTACACTGGCCAGATCAATGGGAATCGCTTGAATGGATTAGGCTAATGAGTTGATATTAAAATGGATTTTAGCTTTTAATCATTTACGAAGTCCCATAAAACATCGACAATTAAAAAGTAATGAATATTTATGAATAATACCACAACAGGAATGAATGAATTAGTTGTTAACCGATTAAAAATGAATTTGCACTGTCTCATTTTTACAAAAAAAAATCATATTTAAAAGCACTGTAGTTGGTCCCATGTATTCCCGAAGTCATGGGTTGCTTTAATATCCACAAAATATTCAAGTTATGCCGAAATAAATAGCTTCTTGGCTTCTGCATAAGTTAAACTTGTCTGGCAAACAGTAAAAAGCAAATGAAATTAAAATGTAATCATTTCACTTGGACTCCGTTCTCAGCTCGCATTTCTGCGGCATTTCTGTGCAAAGGCGAAGCCAGTCGCAGTCGCAGACTCATAAAATGTTAATTCAGCTGAAATTATATTGCAGGCTGCTGCATTTTTAGGATTGACTCTGGATACACATTTGTGAGAGCAGTAATTTTGTGCAGAGAGTTTCATTAGGGCTGCAAATGAAAAAGTAATTACAAGCAATTATAAAACGTCTATTTCACACATGCGCCATCACCCCATTTCGCCTGCGAAAAAATATATACAAGTGAACCGAGAATTATCGCAAACTTTTGCACACCAAACTTTTGCAAGCAATTAAATATATTTGTCACTTCAAAATGGCTGACAAGCCAGGACCTCGCCGAAACCGCAGCAGGATCGAGATCGAGAGCTGCCGGGCGGAGGAGCTGTCAAACATTAAACTGTGCAATATCTCAGAGGCCCCGCCCAGGGCTCCCGCCTCACTCGGCAAATGCAAAGAACCCTCAACCTTAACATAAAGTTGCCCAGTAACTGGCACTCGTGACAAGTTCTGGCAAAGTTTTCTTTTCGCCGTCCTGTTGTGCAGCAGTTAACTGCAGTGGTGAAAATTTATAAAGTTTTAATCATGTGGAGCATTAGCAACTCCGAGCCTTGTGGAGCTGTGTGCGTGCATCAATCCAGATGTCCTGGGAAAGCAGCCAACCCTTCTACCGATCATTATTGTGAATTTATTTGGTTTGAGAAAACTGATATTTGAATTAAAGAAAATATTTAGGATATAAACTTTTGGAAATATAATAAAGTGTAAAAATATCTCAATCTGAAGTAATCTTAGACATATTAATTAATATGAACAAAACTGATTCCATTTTTTACGATGGAGCAACGATAGGAAGCGTAAAACAAAAACTACCATTAAGTAAAGTTAAACAAATGGGAAAAAATCTGGTTTTACTATTTGGGCTTAAAAATAAACTTGTTTGTTTCTATAATGATCATATATTTTAATTATGCAAAAGGAAGACAACCTACCCTTTACTTTACTCCTCTTCAAGTTTATCTAAAGCAATCGAACCTACCATAAATCATATGAAGTTCCTAACTAAACTTTAGTTAGTAAATGGCAGTAGATGGTCTCGAAAACATAGATGGAGCAGAAGACACAGCCAGGCCCCGCAATGCTTCTCATTTTTCCCAGCATTTCGGTCGGCGAGGGAAACCAGAAGGGACACTCTGGATGCAGCCAAGCGGAATCAATTAATCTTTGCTCGCAAACATTTGCCAGTGGCCCCAAGCCGAAAAAACAACGCCGGCATGCTGACATCTAAGGAGTCCCGGGTCCGAGTCCGGCTCCGAGTCCGGCTCCGAAAATGTGTATCCTGGTGGAGTGGCCGAGCCCCTCCGATGCTGAGTGAAACGTTTCAAGAAACTGCAGCTTGCAGCCATGAAAAATGATAAATTTCACTTTGTCCCGTCGGTCCCTATGCCAGCCCCACCCGAAAGCCCGTCCAGGGCCCTGCCTTTCCGATGCTATTTTATTATTTATCAAGCTTATTACGAAAGCAGCAGCGTCCTCCTGGGAGAGCGTATCCTTCAGCTGCAACTGTGCAACACTTTGGGAGCTGTGCAATGGGCGGGGATTGCCGCTCGGTTTGATATTGAAAAATTATTGCTTTTTATGAAATAGTGCCATAAATTATTCGTAATACATTAACAATTATTTAGTAGTTGTTTGCCTCTGCGCCGCTGCCCGTCGTCTACTCAAATGTGTGATATATGACCCGTACTTACTCAAGCGAGTCTCGGACACACAGGAGTGGAAATTAATTTAATTTTGCAATCAATTACCTAAAACGAGAATTAAGAGAGAAAACGAAAATGTTAGTAAAGCGAAAAGTATACAGAGAATGCTTTTTAAATATCACAACGAGACATTTAATTTAACGTTTTATTTAACTGATATTAGTATTAATAATTAAAGAAGTCTTAATGGGAGTATGTGGAATTTAATTTTAATCAATTAAAGTCAGCATCTTATTTTGCTTACAAGAATAACTAAAGACAATACAAAGTGCATGATAATTCTGTTGTCCCATTAACAAGCGCTCACAACTTATTTTGAGCCGAACTACTTGGCTGCAGAGCACCCACAACAGTTTGCCATAAGCCGGAGATTAATCTTGAGCCAGACTTTATGTCACATTATGCTTCCCCTTTTTGGCATATTTACATCGACAAGGGAAGCCATCAGGCGAGTAAACACCTCGGCGGGAGTGGAGTCTCCTGCCAAGGACACTTTTATTGATTTATCACGTCTGGCGTGAGTTATAATTGGATGCCACGGCAGGATGTGGGAGTTGACGGGGCATCCAGATCCTTCTCCCGTCAAAGGCGAAGTCGGGCCGGAGCCAGTGACGTCTCCTGGGCAGATTTATGGCATCTTTTACGAGTGCCGCTGGCCGCCTTTACGATGCCACGGCTCCTTAAAGCCTTTCGAGTGGTGCAAATTGTGTGATTAGCTGCTGAAAGTGTAATTAAATTTCTGAGGCGGCACTTTGAGCCAAGTGATTTATTTGTAAAGCGCCGCATAAGATTGTTTAAATTTATTAATTATGTGTAATTAATTTCGGGGAAAACGTGGGTGTGAGAAGCGTTTTTGGGTGAGCATTTTGTCACAGCTAGTCGAAGTTGGAGTAGCTTACATTTTAATGATAGCTTTCTTATTTTCTACAATTTACATTTTAAACTCGACTAGCAATTGCTCATCCAATTAAATTTCCAACTTGAAACTTCGTAAAATCATTCCGAAATCGAAAAAATTTACACACATTTTGACCAGTTAAATTTACATTGTCCACATTCGGATATATTTATATTGCCGCGCGAACCATTTGCAAAAAGCCGGAGAGGCTGTCAAAACATTCCATGGACCCTGCACACAGCGTGATAAAATATTTTAGGCAAACGATTTTTAATCATTCGTTGGCACCTGAAGAAAAACAAACAGGAAGCCCGTATCTACCGGTAGCTCTTGAATTTTCGGCCAGCCGGCAATGTTTGCCCGGTGTCTGCGGTGAAATTGTTATCAAAATACAAACAAATGCTGGGGAATGCAATTAAAGGGAGATGAACGCAAGTTAGCCTGCATATGCAGCCCCAGCCTCCAATGTGGGGAAATGGGGCCGTTTACAAGGAGTTCCCCACTTGTCAGCCGGTACTCAATGGGATCAGGAACGTAGATAGTGGCCATGAGGGCGAGAACCAAGCCCATTACTCGTGGTATAACACACATTTGCCCGGCCGGGGGAGCCCACTGTCGGTAATGGCCTGCCCCTCAGCCATCCGTGGCCGATATGCGGAAGCGCTCCGCCACCTCCTAGGCTTCCTAGCCGGCACATATGCTTATAATGGCCTTTTGCAACTGCCACACAACGGCAACTAGCAACTACCGACCGGCTAGCACCACGAGTCGAGTCATCATTGTTGTCGCCGAGGCACTCTATGACTCCACGCAGAGTCAATTGGCGATGACTCTCAGTTGGACTTGGCGAGATCCACCTTAAACTTTATAGAAAAACTCAAATGGTAACCATTGTTGGAAGCCTAAGATTATATTTGTTTTATTGGTTAAATATAAGTTGTTAAGCCAGTTGACGATGCCGTCACAAGGCAGTGTGTTTCGAATAATAAGAAAACTAAAAACCTAATCAAATGCTTTAAAGAAAGGGTATCTTGAAGTTTCCCTTCAGCTGCTTTTTTCCGGCTATCCTCTTTATTCATTTTCTTGGCTCCTTCCCCGTTTTCACATGCCCTATTGTCATTTATGCTGCTGCTGTTTGTCGCTGTCGTGCCCCTGGCTGGTGTCCTTTAATTGTGCCTTTTGCAGCAAATGTTGTTAACACGGTCGGGCCCATACTCACACACGCTCATTACTTGCCCCACAAGCGGAAGTCAATGACTTTGGGCGGCGAACGCAAGGCGGTTAAAATATAAATGGAGACGTTACCACTAGCCTTGGCAAGGACCCGCACGGCGTTGTTACACTCTCAATTGCTGCGGATAATGTGAGCTTTGGCACCAACGAAGGCGCTAAGGGATGTGGCCGGGATATTAAGTCATTTCGTTTTATTAGTTACATCCCACCGGGCGCGGGCTTGCAGGGGTTAAGCATATGGGTTAATTGCATAAATTAAAGCCGAAAGAAGCGGCCATTTAAATTATTGCCCACCACGTGTCGGCGAGTCGAGGAAAAATGAAAAAACAGGACGAACAGGACGAAGGCGGCGAGCATAAATCATTGTTGGCATTTTTAAATTGGCTTTCTGGGCCGGCACATTCCGGTGCTGCTGCTGCTGCTGGTCAGGATTAAGGCCAGCCCGAAGAAGCTCCCAGAGCAGTCTGGCCGCAAACGGCAGGAGAGCAGAGTCGGAGATGGAGGCCAAGGCGAGGCGAACGGAAATTTAACAAAAATTGAGTCAATTTGAATAAGCTATGGAAAAAGGGCGAACTGCAACATAAAGTAGAGGGAAATCGGCGAGACGAATGGAAAACATAATAACAATGAAAGCAAAATACAAAACCAGGAGAGCAAACTGGAAAAATCCCAAAGAAAACGAGCAACGCAATGTGAAATGGGAAAGTTGAGGCAAAGTGAAAAATGTACGGCCACAATACCTGCCCGGTCGATGTGCGCCCAGAGTTGAATGGCCATAGGGATAATGAGTTGAAAGGCAAGTGATTTCAATATTAAATAATAATATTCACCACTTTCAATAATTATTTAAGAAAATAATTCAATTTAAATCCCATCCATACCAACATTTGATGTCGCCACTTTATAAGCAAACCACTAGTAGATTTACCCCAAGAATCTGGTATTCTGGTGCAACCCACTTCAAAATGAATCTCAATCAATCGGTTGATCGAATCAGCATCTCACTATCCTGTCACTCGAAAGGACATCCAGGGAATTCGTGTAGCGAGTCAAGTTCGCCATGTTAAATCGAAATAAGTTTTCAGCAACATTTCGACAAGTTTGGCAAACACTCGAAGGCGTCAACACGCACACATAGCCCGGCCACGCAATTGCTGTCAATTTTAGCGCGGAAAACGCGGAGTATGCAACATAGAATTATGATTGGGGCCGGGAAAACTTTTCCGGGGGCGGAAAAGTCTCGGACAGCCAACGTCCTTCGGACCCGATTTCGATGCGAGTCGCTCCAGTCCCGGGCCAGGACGACGTTGTTGAGCTGTCTAATGCATTGATTGATGAGCATGTCATGAACTCGTGACATTGATAGTTATAAATTATTATTACTTCGACATTGTACGCTTGCCTGGAGCCGAGAGCAGAAACTTTTTCTCCGCCTGTGCGTCCTTCCCTCCGATCCGGATACAAAAACATTTGACAACTAATTGACATTTAAAGTGCGCCCAGGAATGAAGGAGCTGCATACAAATGAAAACTGCCCGAGTGATGAATCATCTGCCATCTCGATAACATGTCAACTAAGTTAAAACGATCAGTAATTATTTTCCAACTATCTATAAACTCAAGAAGGTTGGGGTTGTGCAGAGAGACCGCTTTAAATTAAATAAGCAGCGCTGTTGTATTTTGAAATATATATAATAAGTATATCTACAAACCCAGAATTAGCTGGCAACCTGTGCTTTAGCTCCACTTTAAAGTCCTAATGACCAAACACATTTTCTATTTTGTGTTTGTTTACCATTCTATTTAGCCTACTTCGCATCGCATTGCCATTGTTTTTGCCGCTGTTTATCATTTTGGCATCTTCATCGCTGTCATTAGGCTCCCATTATGCTGCCCACCTGCTAGTTTCAGGACTTGCCGAGCTCCCGAGCTCCCCACCTGCCGGGTTACCGAGCTGCCAAGCTGCCGCGCCTGTTGCCCGCTGGCTACCCGCCCACCTGCCGTTTTATAAATGTTTCAAAAACACACCGAGCCAGCGAAACGAAAGCAAACACTACATAGTCATGGTGCCAACAAGAAAAAAGCATTTATAAAAGGGAGAAATTTGATAAATGCTTCTTGCGGGCTTATTTAATGTGCGCCAAGTGCGTTCATTGTGTGAACTCATAAAAAAATATGGAGAAAGGAAAATTCAAGAAGGACGATTGCGGGACTTGGCCATTTGCTATTAAAGTCCCTCGCTTTCTTTTGTGAAAGTTGGCCAAGTTGAATGTACCGTCGATTTTTTAAGTGAATGTAATGCACCAAAGCCGGCCTCTCTAACACTGAGTTGAGTTATTGAAAAAGTTACGAAATATTTACGAGGCGATTCGTCTATTGTGCCTTGAAAAGTTTAGCAGGCTTAGAGTGCTTTTTATAGTATTTTTGTCATTACAATGTTTAAATTAAATTAAACGTTCCAGTTCGAGAGGCTGGCTGTAATGTATACCATCCCACCTTAAATGCAAGCTATGGGTCCGATTAAAGCCAATTTGGAGCAGCCTTAAATCTGGTGAAAACACTTGCACACGGCACCAAATGAAATTAGCATTATTCAAAATATTTCTACAGCTATGAATATGCAATGGGAGATCCACGGAGCACGTTCTATGGCTTTGTTCGACAGCGCCGTCCACAGCTCAGGCATCAGTTCTCGGGAAGCGAAGTGTAGAACATATATATATTAATTTTTATGCGTCATGTTGGCCACGCCACGCCACATGACGTCACGCTAATGACGATGGCAACAACGATGATGATGATGCTGCCAACGATTCCATCGGGAGCCTTTACTTGTGTCTGTGCAGAAAGTTCCCGCATATTCATCAGAAATCAGCATAAATAAATTTATCCTCTGCGTGGCAGAGTCCCACTCATATTTATATTTAATTTTTATTGCTTTATTTTGTTTCTTTCTCAGAGGATTGCCCCTGATGTGTGCAACTATTTCAGCTGATTTGAGCGAAAACTTTTTTATAATTCAAACTGCGGCTTTGAGCTGATTTTTATGGCTTTGATGTGAGATGGAGATCGAGATTGATACATAATGTTGTTTTTCGCTGTGACTCATGTTATGGGAAGTGTACTAGCCATAAATCCATTCATCGATAATAATATTTCTGGTATTTGCGAAGTTAATAAAGCACTTTCGTATATACATAGTGTTAATAAATTTAATGTTTTATATAATTTAAGGCTAGGGAATCTGTAACATTGGTAAAACTGAAAATATGTCGAATTAAGGCCGCCGAAAGTTCAACCTTACTGGTGGTCAATAATCCGATAACCTTTCCTTAATCTATTAAAAACACTCTGCTCTTCGGTGCCTTACAATTGAATTTGCAGGACGAGAGCCTTGTTTACTCGCGATTACCGGACACAATAATTATTTTTAATTGTAGGCAAAAATATTTGCGCATTCGTAATTGGCAGTTCTGCACAACAAACACAACGCCATAGCCCTGATGCCTGCAATTGCATTGTGTTCTCTGTAATTTGCGTCCTTTCATTAAATCCACCTCCCCTTGCAATACACATTTTTTCATTTTTTATTGGGTTTTGTTTCGCCCAGCCTCGCCACGCCCCCATTGTCTGGCCGCATTAGCACTTGGACCAGTGAACTACCCAACAACGAGAATAAAACATTTCACTTCCTGTACGGAAACTTTATGAAAATAAATCTGAAAAAAAAAAATATATATAAACAAAAGAGAGGCGTCGGGAAGCTGCGGACAAGGGGAAGTGTTCGTAGGTGTATGGCTTAAAGTTGGAACTCGGCTTGCGGGATTCCTTGATGACGCATTCAACAGCTTGGAAGTAATAGACCCTAACAAACAGGGCAAACAAAGAGCTGCCTCCACGAAAGAAGGGCGCTGCCCTTACAAAAATACTGAAGGGAAACCCAGAAAACTCAACAGAAAGGCGTCTGGAAATTTAAGTGAGGACACAGAGCTGTACAAGCCAGTTTCTATACAAGGACACACAAGGAAGGACTACTTGGACCGTGTGATGTGCCACACTCCTGCTCTCAGAAAAGAATACAATTGTCCTATGCCTGCAGAAATTAGATGTTCAGAGACTTTTGGTATTAAATTAAGCAAATGCAAAAGTATTTGAAGAGACTGTAAAGTTGCTAAAACTACAAATATATTTATAGCTGAAAACATGCAATATTTAGTCTTTAAAACACTGTGCGATCGATGTGCTTTTAATAACAAATAAAATATTAATCTATTCTAAAAATTTCATAGGATTATATATGCACATATTTGAATTATTGTTTGTAAAGACTAAAACTTCTAAGTCTTCAGATATTTGAACTATTTAATATGCCCACTGGCAGCCACACATTTTAAATCAATTACGAAAATGCTACGCTCAATCTTTCAATCAATCAATTTGAATTGGTTCGTGGCTCGTTCTTTCCTCGATCACTTAATATTGAATGCCATCAATAACAATAATTTTCATAAATATGATAAGACATAAATCACAAAGTAGCAGGCGCCACAAAGTGCCCGGCCAAGGGTCCCGAATCTGGTCCTGTCGCCCGGGGATCTACAACTGCTCCGCCTCTCTAAAATTCGTCGTTCAGCACTGAGAAAAAAAGTTTCTAGATATAATTTCAGTACTTGATACTAATTAAGTACAATTTAATTCGAAGAAAACATGTAAATATATCCCTAATCCTTTATAGATTTTCGAGCTTACGAGAAAATTGCTACCCTTATTTATATTAACCAAGGTAATGAACACATCTTATCCAGTCAATGGATTCTTGCTTGTTCTGTCATTTTGCATCCAGATCCTGTTCGAATCAAATTTTCTTTCCGTGTTCAGGCCACTCTCTCACCGATTGTCTGCAATGTCACTTGGTCATGCGAGGCACGCGCTCCTCTGGAAAGGACAACAACAGCGGGAGAAAAAGCTAAACAAAAAAAAAAAAGAGTAGCTAAGCAGGACCTCGGCCCCTCTGGGGGAGGTTGTGTTCGCAGGACGCGGAAGGACGCGACAACGTCACGCGGCGTTGTCATGGCGCAATAAAAATAAAAATCTAATTAGTATGCCGTTGACAGTTTAATCGTGATTACGCTGGCAAAAATGTCAGCTAAGCGGGGCCGGGTGGGCGGGTAAGGACGCCAGCGGTGGCGGGGGCGAAGCGTCAACATCAACATGCCAACAGTTGATTCCTGGCCTTCTCTTCTTTTTCCTGCTCCTGGACGTTGAGCCCGGCATTTCCGGCAGCCGCCACATGCATCGCGTGCGTGTCACAACAACAAGTGTGCTGCCAGTGTGTGGGCATGGGACATGTGGGTGTGTATCGGAGGGTGTGTGTGTGTTTTGGTGTTCGTGTTTGGTCGGGTGTCAAGAGTTTAGTACTGAAAATCGTTAGACGGTTTGTTGGCGGTTTTCAAACGCAAAGTCTAAAAATATCGGCAGTAATAGGCAGCAGCTGGCGAAAAAAAGAAACTCCATTACCGAGGCATAAGTTTAATAAGAAAATAAAAAAAAAATACAAAGTAACTAAAATTTTAATTAAAAACCCTAACATTTTAATATTAAGTGTATTTATATCATATATTGAATCCTTACTTAGAATTATCAATGCAATTTTGGAAACCATTTCCACTGATATAAAATCAATGGTGAGCTCACCCATTGTGATTGTAAGTTTTTCTATTAAGAAAATAATAAAATCAAAATTCTGACATGGAATGGATTTATTTTTGGAACCACAGCGCAGTGCTATTTCTGGGCTTCCTCCCAGCCACATTCTCCTATTGAAAGCCGGCCCCAATGTTGGCCATTGAAATGCGTGTCTAGTGAAGGATCCGCGAGACGTGATGAGAATTTTTTAGCAGGTCCTTTTGCTGCTTCCCTTTGTTTCAGTGCCAGTACGAGTGGGTTGTGCCCAGGAATATCCGAAATATGACTAACTTGGCCCAGACTAGTGAGGCAGAGGCCAGTCACTTGGCCACATGCCAGCTGGGAGTCAGAAGTCAGGGGAGTCTAGGGTCGCGGCGGGCTGGTCCGAATTAGAATTGAGCTGATGTGCAGATCTGTCCTAGACCGGAACCGGAAGTCACTGTGATGAATTTCCCGGTCGTGCATTTGGGAGACTTTCAAGTTCAGCTCAGAGCGCTGCTCGAATTTTTTCAGATTTTAATATAAAACGATGGGGATTTATGAGGGCCTCTTTTACAACTTTATTATGGCCCAAATCTCACAATGAATGAGCGCTCAAAGTGGTGGGCGGGAGGGCAGGGGCAGGGGAATATGAAATAAAATTAAAGCTGCCGGAAATGCAGACAAAGCGACAACTCATTGCAGCAGCTATTTTGCCCGGAGTGTCAGACGGAGATGGCGGCAGCGGGAATATGGGAGAAGTCGGAAAACTGAAATGAAATCCGAGTCATATTGCACTTGGAGGGAGAGCGGCGAAGTGACAAACAAACAGTCATCGCACCAAGAGGAAAATATTAAAGAAAAATGTGCTAAAATATTAATAAAAAGCGTTTTCGCAAAGAAAAGTGGACCCGACGTTTTGGCTGAGAGGCGAAGCCAGGCGGCTTTTGCAATATTACGAAAGTGATGCCCAAAGGATCGGGAATTAAATAAGGCATCCGACTGTGAACAACGAAAGCCAACTTGTCAAGGAAGATTGACCGGACATAAGAGCCAGAGCCAAAGCCAGAGACATAATAGGATTGACAATCAGCAGGTGGAACAAGCAAAGGCCAGTGTCAGTGCAATTCTGAATGGAACAAAGAGATATGAAAACAATGCTTCCATTGAATGTGGTTTCAAATATACTCAAAGTCCTGCCAAGCCGAATGTTATTTCATAGTAGGGCATTGTCTATATAAAATCCAGGAGTGAGTAAGCGAATTAAATTGTTTGAAAAGGAGTCTCAAATGGCCTTCCATATTATAAGCCATATTATACCAGTTACTTTCTACAATATTTGTAAAATTTTGGCCTCGTTGCAGTGCCCCTGAAACACACTATTTTTGAGCTACTACTGGTTTGGTTTGGCTTGTGCTACTGGTTGCGGTTTAATGCGATTTGTCGAGGCATTTCCCGAGTGACAGACAAATGGGAGTAAAACAAGGACACGTCCGGAGCTGAAACGTTTTCACAAATGGAAACCGCAACATAATTGAACCGCAAATGATGCGGGTAGTGCAGTCAACCTGAGGGCGAGTGGCTGGAAACTGATTTGTACAGTTTGGAAAGCAACAGGGCCCAGGTCCATAATTCTCGGTTAATAATTCAGGCAAATTGTAATAGTTGCGATAGAGAAGCAGTCACGATGTAGAATCCCTAAGCAGGTGACAATAATGGGCTTTTATCTCCAACAAACTCACCTGGCAGGCTGGCTAGATAAATAGCCGCGATGAGGAAGAGTCTTCGCAGTTTAAGCGCTGGCTTTTGCATGTTGTTTGTTGACCTTCTGCCCCCGAATGTGATTGTTTATTGATAAATCACTTAATGTTTTATATCGCACTGCGTCCCACGGACGATTTAAAGTCATATATGTATGAGCAATATCCGCTGCCCAGACCGCAGAAATCAATTTTTACATTCGCTAACTCGTTTTGTCATCCTTTGTTTTGTGCGCTCAGCATGTGCAATTTCCTTTTTTTCGTCGCTTGATTGGTTTTACTTTTTTCTCTATTTTGCGGTCGCATTTAATGCATTTTTCATTTTCCCCGGCCGGTGCTTTCTTCGGTTTACCAGTCAGCCACAATTAGCAATCTGCACAGTGAGTCGCATTGGTATTCGCTCCTCGGCGCCACCTTCGCGCACGGGGAATGTGAATGGGAATGGGAATTGTGTAAATACGCTCGGGTTGGCTGCATTTCTCATTGAACTCGATTTGGCTATTTGCATTTTTCATATCCCCTCCGCCTCTTTTGCATATTCATTTCCTGTTTTACACAATTTTTCCACTTTGCCCCTATGTATTTTATATGATTTCACTCTGACTCCACTGGGGACCGAACAATGTTGCTGGCAGATGATTGAACCAGAGTCCGTTTCCGATTTAGCCTGAAAAATGGATGAGTGGAGAGGGAAATAGGATTAGACTTAGTTGCGAGCAAAGGTATTTTTTCGAAATATAAACCATACATCACAAAATATTAGTTTTTTATTTGTTTAAGTTTTAAAGTTTACTATATTATATTAAAGTTTACTAACCCAATTAACTTAAGAACAAAAACAAAGTGTTCCTAAAATTTGTTTGCTAAAGAAAATAAAAACTAAATCTTCCGATTGATAATGCCTTTTATTGCATTTTTACAGTGAGGTGTTCGCAATCTAGTGTCTTACTTGAGAGAGACAATTTTAAGGATAAGATATGTAAATTGCCATCGGGTCTTGTTTATTTTTATTATCCCAACATATTTTGTAAATCACAAACCAAAACCATTGCTTTAATTTTCTAAAATCTTATTGCCTCTCAGCGGTCGCTTATCCGGTTCCATGTGACACTTCCCTGTCTTGACAACCCCAATCATCATGAATCCAATATCCCCGCCAGGATTTAGTGCCTTCAACTCGGGAAATCCCACGGGTCTAAATCATTGACGGACGCTTTAAGCTGCATCGGATTCGGGGCCTGGCAGCGCGGGAAAACAAAACACGGGCTCAGTGCATTTTCCAACTGATTTGAAAATCCAAATGTTGCCCATTAGCAAACCAAATACGCACAGCTCCGCCGCAGAAGGGCGGCGACTTTGGCGCCAAGCGAAAGCCGCACGGTTTTACATGGGAAATTGGCAAAAGCCAAGCCATGAAATTGTACAACACGATTTTCACATTTCGTACATGACACCATTTCGCAGCGACTGCCTCTGCCACTGGCGGGGACAGTGGCGCACATATGGGTAAGGCGCCGCCTACTTGACATGCCTGTGTGCATGTGGAAAATTCACTTATGGAAATCGAAGATTTTCTTCCAGCCAGAGGAGCCAGCCAAACTAAACTGATATGAAGTATCAGTATTCGGTATTCAATGTAAATCCTTTAAGCTGGAAATGCGCTCGCAGGGAGCTCCGGCCGCGGATCCATCGCCGACCCACTGACAGCTTGACTGCGGCTCTGATTGGAGTGGAGGAGTTGCGAAGAGCGACCTGGATCAGCTTACGGAGTGGGTTTTGGCCCCGTCAAGTATTCGATATCTGTGCCAAGTGGTGGGACGAAGGGAGCTCTAGTGCCCGCCCCACCGAGAACAGAAGCTGTACTGTGTGCAAATACCGGAATCAAGTAAGCCCAATATTTTCGGCTGAGTGCGGAGTATTCACAAGCAGAGTCAGTGCAGCGCCGCTTGATGGATGATGGGCATCGATTCTGGGTCAAATCCTTGTTTAAAGTATATATTCCAGTTTTATACACTTTGGCTGCTCTGAGATTTTTTTTAATTTCCCACAGTAATATTTTGCAGTCCTGTCAAACACTCCGCCAAGTCCTAAAACTTACAATTGATCTCATTTACAGCACACGGTTACACATCATGTCTATTATCACCAACATCAACATATTGGCATGGAATTTCAGCGACAATGCGTCGACGT
Source organism: Drosophila lini (assembly GCA_018905715.1). Classification (NCBI taxonomy): domain Eukaryota; kingdom Metazoa; phylum Arthropoda; class Insecta; order Diptera; family Drosophilidae; genus Drosophila; species Drosophila lini. The sequence goes on from JAEIIL010015688.1 coordinate 26,740, forward strand.
TCACCTCCCAAGACACGGACAATCCGCCCTCCGACTGCAGTTCCCAGCAGAGAACCCGCTTGGAGTACATCCTACTCGACCACAAGCAGTTCTTAGCCGCTAGGGTCATACAGCGCAATGTGCGTGGCTGGCTTTGCCGACTCGACTTACGCAAGCGGAACCTGGCCGCAACCACTATTGCCAGTTGGTGGCGCGGCTTTTGGGTGCGGAACATGAGGTTTGTCACGATCGAGGCCGAGCTGCAGGAGCGCATTATGGAGTATTTTAACGACATGGCCATCAAGATACAATCTATTTTCCGGGGCTGGCAGGCCCGGTTGAATTACCAGGACTTCCAGGGTATGCAATCACTACGAATGCAGTACGCTGAGGAAATGCTCAGCGAGCTGGCCACGAGTCTCCACAAGATGCGGAAAGATCGTTTGCTGCCAGGAATCTATTGCCTACGCGGATCTGAGTACGTACACTTTACATAATAATACTTTGCCGGTAATAATAAATATCTCGCCTGCAGCTTCCTGAAAAAGATCGAGGGGCTGTCCCTTACCTTCGGCTACCGTTTCCACAACGGACGCATGCGGGCGGCCATCGCCCAGAGGCGAGCCGAGGTCGCGAGACAGCGCCATGACTTCCAGAGGGCCATGTTGTTCACACGGTCTCCCTTCCCGGCACCCGGCTCGCAGTTTGCCCATCAACCAGGCCTCCGGCCACTTAAGAAGATTGGCACACAGCAGCAGCGGGTCTTCCTGCTGTACGACAAGTGCAATCGGGACAGCCATGTGAAGAAGATTCACTTGAAAGTCTCGGCGCGTAAGTGTTCCGTGCATTGTTTTTAGCAGATCCCCGTAGTTTAAATTCTTTACAGGACTCCGATCTAACATGGAGGCGAATCGCGAAGTCATAAGGCGCCGTTTCTGCAAGGAGTTCATAAAGCGGACGATCCGGGGTAACGCCAACCATTCGACTTATCAGCGCAACTCCGTATTGATCCAGGAGTTTATCGACGATCTCCTGAACGACGCCGGGGAGTACAATTGCTACTGCAGCTCGAAGGCCTACCATGATGTGGGAACCAGGATCTAGTCTGCGCCATTCCGTGGAGCTAAGATTACGTTTTATTGGCTAATATTTTTTGAAATTTTCTGTTGTCACATCACACAGCAGATACATCTTAGCAAAGTATATAATTATATATGGCATTGACCCAAGATCTCGAAAGCGGCACCTGTGGCTGCTTAAAATACTTGAACACATCCCACAGATACTGATTCCTCTACTGGGCGGGATATTTATGTCTTCGGAATCCGCCGTACCTTCCCCAACATCCTCTTCGAAACTGGACTTCTACGACAGTTCCGACCATTTCATTTTCCCATAGTCATCAGTCACAAAATTTCACAAATTCCTCAGCATAAAACAGATTTTGTCTCTCCACAGCGGACGAATAAAGCAGGGCGCTCCAACTTTTTTAATGTCACGGCAACAAAAATTGAAGGAAAGCGAAGTCTCGCCCGGGTGAGTGTGCGTTTTTAGCAGCTCACAATTTATTTGCAAACATTTATTATAGTTACTTTTGTTTTATTCGCTTTGAGTACTTCCCTGCGCGCGCTGAGGAGCGGGAAGTGGAGGGGTCACTTTTTATGCTGCATTGTTTTATGGTCGCGTCGTGGTCGCTAACGAAATGCTCCGCCATAAAAAAGCTGAAAAGCGGACAACCGAGGTTGATAAAACCGAAGCGCCAGAAGGAGAACAGATGTGGAGGATCTCAACCTAGGAAACAAATTAGTTTAAAGATAAGTAGGTTACACAATTTCGTGCAGCACACTTTGTGGCATAAAGTGGCCGTCTTGATTAGTCCGTGGAGATGCTCGTCTTGGGGCCGGCCAGGACGATTGCCAGGACGAGAGGGCAAACACAATCAGGCATTGGCAGCAGCATCAGCAGACTGCACGTGAAAATGCTTAACAGCTGTCGATGGCAGAAGGACGGCAGAAGGTCTCAGGCTGAGCGGGCTCTCGGGGGAATGAAAGGAGGGCTGTAAGGCATGCCGGAATGCGCCTTCGGCCAAGTGCACTGTAAATACCAAAGCAATTTTCAGTGCAAAATTAACAAGCGCCAAACCGCAACACAAGCCCGAGGTGCTGAAGTGGATTGGCTGCAGCCCAGAGAGTCGGGCTGGCCAAGAAGCTAGTGCATACGTATATAGCCACATCTAAGTCGGGAATTTCCCCCGTTTCCCCCCGAGAGACCCTGTTTATTTGCCTTTTTGGCCATTTTCGTTTCGTTCGAATGTAATTAAGCTGTCGGGCAAGGAAAAAATCGAAGGTTTACGGTATCTTTATCTCTTCTCTGCTCTCGATTGGATCATCAATCTGGCAGAAGGAAATCGGACTCCTCTACAGTTTCCTTTTTGTTATTGGGGAATCAACTTTTTCCAGGTGTTGGTCTGGAATGTAAGAAGCGGGCTTGATCAAAATCTTAAAAAACAAACATTTACTCTTCCTGCCGCATAGGATTTGTCTATTAAATTTGTCGATAAGGTTCAATTATATTGAACTTGATGAACTCAGCCTCACCTCTATGTATGAGTGAGATATTTATTAGCAAATTATTATTTTATAGTTGATAATTTAATATTTAATAGCCTCAATACTAGTCAATGGATATGCTCTCGCATCGCTAAGCAATTTGCCGCAATGATCCCATCAGCCTTAACCGGAATTGCTTGGACTAATCGTATACAACTTCTTAAGCACTTCTTTAGCATTCATTCACTCAAGTGTTTTGCTGCTCAACTGACCATTATGCGAGGGCACAAAGGGATTCTAATTAGAGGTCATAGCCTACCTACGCCCCGTCCTTTCCCTTAACCCCAATGTTAATTATGCAAAAGAAAAAATAAAGAGACCATGTGCGAAAACGACCAGATCCCAGTTGGAGGCTAGCCGGCAGGCGACCCAAATTTGGCCATAAACTAACACCAAACTGCCGAGCGCCTCCGAATGCTTGGGTCATCAAAATGTGTCAGGCCGGTCCATGCAAATTTCGGACTTAATCATGGGAAATTATATTGGGGAGCACCCTTTGACCCTGGCGCAAGGTCCCCGTTTGTCAAATGGTCGGCTCGACACAACAGCTGTTCGTTGGAAAATAGTTTTCCACCCGCCGCCGCCGCCCCTCGTCGGGCTTTCCTTCGCTCGGCTTCCTTCGCTCATGGCTGTCAAATGAGATTAAAATAAGCTTTTCCGTCAATCGACATCGACTTGGGGCATCCGGGGTCCCATCCCTTGCATATCGCTCGCCCACATGACAATGCCAAACCCTCCGCACATATTCAGTCGACGTCGTCAGTGCCCAACTCTCTCCGCCCAGCATAATGGGCCAAGCGAATTTATAGCAATTGTGCACTAAAAGGGTTTTATCCACGCACAACAGCTTGACCAATAAAGCAACTAAGCGCATTTGTGCCCCACTTCACAAAGGCATCGTGCCTCATCTATGGGGTTCGGTTGGGGCTCGGGGAGTCCTGAATCCATGAGCTTTGAATGCCGGTTTATTGCCAAATTGAGTTCTCGGCCGAGAGGGAGCGCGACAAAGCGTTCAGTGTACTGTGCCATATAGGGGACTGCGGAGAGCGTTGTCAACAACAGCTGCACAATTGAGATAAACTTCAATTTTCGTAAATTGTTTAGTTTATTGAAAAATCTGCGACATGTGAAGACTCGAAGGGGGACATGTGTGTGAGTTCCCTCTCTTTGTGTGTGTTTGTGTGTGAGGCACATTAAGCGCTCTGAATTTTAATTCAATTTAACTTTAGTTTCAGTTTTGCAGCTTGCGGATAGTGGAGACAGCAATTTATTGGCACATTTTATTTTACGAATTTATTGGATTTGATCGGGCCATACAAAGCTGGACTCTACTCGACTCGCTGACAACTGGCAGCTGCGGAAAATTGAACTGCAACTTTCCATTAGAAGGGGGCAGGGTTTCTGTGTGAAAAGTGGGTTTTCAGTCCATTGAAAGCTGAAGTAACTGTACAAAGTTTAGCAGTACTTGACATGTGTTACATGATCTGAGTTTAAGCGGAGATATATATATGGGAAAGAAAGATAGAGTCTTGTCTAGTTAATCTTTATAATATCTATATAGTTTATATAGCTGATGGCCAGGGGATTGGGTACCCAAAAGATACTTATAGCTTCATCCCATCCCGAACACACAGAAAGCTTTTAAACATAGCTAAAAATATTATTTTCCTACAGCTCATTTAATATTCCCCGCACTGGAGGAGCATCCTGATATTGCAGTACAAGCAATGTCAAGAAGGTGCTCCTTGCCTTTCCATTATCCCAATCCCTCCGCACACACAAAACATCCAGAGTAGATCGAACTTTTGCCTCCTTAAGCTGCCAAATATACGCTTCCCTTATCGAAACCCCAAAGGCCTACCTAAGCACACACACTCACACTCGGCAGACACAATATCCAAATCCTTATCCAATCCCTTCGCCCTATCCTCGCAGCCACGTACTCGCATTTCCCCGTGGAAAGCGATGCCTGTGTGCGCTGAAATTATGCGCATGCCGTTGATATTTTCCTCGTTCCTTCTCTGCTCGCCACGATTTTCAATTCAAATGTTTTTCTTTTCGGGGATTCGATTTCGGCGGCAAACGGAGAAGGTGAACGATGCGGTTACATGGGCGTGGCGCTGGCGAAAAAGTTTTCGCATAAAATAAGGCAAGATAAATTGTTAATGCGTCTGTGGGGAAGCGATTAGCGGCAAATGTGCCGAGTTTATGTTCGACTTCTTTTCGAAACTCGACTTGCAATTTAAATGTTATTTTTCCTTTGCTGCAAACTCCGGCCGCTTTAAGCCCAGATGCACTGCGGAAACATTTTCCAAATCAACTCCAGCATATACTGTGTGTGCCTGCGATGTCTGGCTGCAGAAAATAAGAAATAAACATAAAACTCCCAACAAAAGCGGAGCTGGCTGACTGGAAGCCAAGCTCTCGTTGCCATTGGCAATTTATTTCCACCAGCCGAGCAACTGCAGCTCCGGGATTTTGTCCTCGGCCCGGGCAATTGCTTCTGGCCAAGATGCGAAGGCAATCCAGAACGCATTCAGGTGGGCAATTGGCAAATGCATCAGCCGGCAGCCGGCAGCCACGGCAGCTCATGATAAATCGTTATTTATAATTTGTATTGTAAACGGAGAAATTTGTATTTCCTCCTGCAAGAGCGAAGACTGAAGTGGAGGTCCTAGAGAAATACCTGAAGGATGTGTTCCTCCCGGGCTCAGATATGTGGGAAAGCGAACTGAATCGAAACGATTTGCAGGGCCAAGTGGAAGGATTCAACCGAGGCAATAAATCTGGAAAGAATGAACTTGATATAGAGTTTCGATTGTGCTTGTTTTAGTTCTGTTTTATATAAATAAAAATCATTTTAGGTTGCTCTAATTACTTTTCCATCTATTAACATAATACCATAATCATACCGTTTTTATTTTGAAATAAAATAAACACAAGAAGTATGTTTATTAATAGAAAACACAATGTAAATGTTAACAAAACACAATTCCTGCATAGCATTTAAAACAATTTGCCGACAACATCAACTTTCAGCAGCTATGGAAATGTACAATTTTGTTAACTTGATGTGAAAAACTAGAGGGGTTCATATGAAAGGCAGCCCTAATTTATGGATAATTAAATATTTTCCAGAGCACAGCATAGTGCCCAGGCCATTCCGTACGCCCACCTCCCCCCTTTGGCAGGGCAGATTAATTTTGCATGCAAAGTTTGCAGTTGTGCGAATGCATATTTTAATATTTCCATATTGAAATTTTCATTTTCTAGCCGGGCTAATGGAAATTACCAGCGTAACGAATGTTCGGCTTACAGTTTGCGCCAACTGGAGATGAAGGCGGGCTCAGCCGGCATCCATGCCACGCCACTCGCTCCCCGCGCCAGGTTTTTCCAGAAGGAAATAAATAAATGCAACTGTCAGTGGCAGCTGAAGGAAGCTGCACGCCAACTGTCAGCGACTGAATGCAAGTGACAAGTTTTTGCGGAGATGCCAGGAGCAGCTACTCGGGACTTAGGACTAGGAATGCGGACTCTAAGGCAGGTCAAAGTTGGTTTTTCAGTTCGCGGACACATTGCGCATTCCGCCGCCACTGTTGCACACTTCCGTTCGCTCCACTGCGCCACAGAGTGATGCACCCGACTCCACTGGAAATTACCTGACCAAAGTTGCGTAACGAATCAGGCGTAAAGCCAGACGCCTTGGCCGACAGACAAAGAAAAGTGGCCTTTGCCGCTCGACTGACAGATATGATTATTCACGTTGCCTGGCTGACCGAAATCTGCATCCGACATAAATATAAGTTTCAAAGTTTTGCAGCTGAATATCCAGGAAACACTCTGGTGTCATACTCCAAAAGAAGTTATCGAATTGTGATAGGTTTATTAAATAGGACTGTTAATTTGATCTAATAAAGCTTGCTAAATGAAGCATAAAACAATTGCAATTAATATTTATCAGGATATGCTCATATAGCGTTGAATTAAAAATTATAACACCTATAAGTTATAGGCTATAACACACAAATTCTAGACAAACTTAGTCTAGTTTGATTAATAAGATGAGATTTAGAAATGAATTACAATTGTTCATTGAGAGTTATGTAAAATAAATTCACAGCTAAATTATGTTTCCAGGAGTTAGAAGTTTAGGAAGTTTCCTCCTACAATTTATTGAATCTCATAATATTCACAAAATCCCCACCGACTCGATTCCCACTTTATATTTATTGATTGTAACTTTCGAAACTATTTCGGGACCGGGTTTGGGGACACTGGGTGTGACCCAGAACCATTTGGCAACTATTGCCGAGGCGACAATCAAATAAATCACACGTTCTGCGTCTAATTAAACTCGAGCTGCGCGACCCTTAACACTTGCGCCCGGCCCGTTGTCTCGGCCGCATCCTGGCTCATTTGCATAAGGAGCGCCTTTGCCGCCTACCAGCCAAAAGATCAACCGGGGAGCCATTCCCAGCCGCCCAGCCTCCCCACCCGGCCCTAAGAATGTGTCTATGCATACGAGAGAAACTTTGTCCTCGAAGCCGGTGCCCAGCCCAGCTCCAGCCCCCCATTAACCCACGTCGCGAATGGTGTGAGTGCGGCAAGTGTGTCACGGCGCCTTTTGTTGCATGTGTGCCAATTAAAGTCCCTGCCACGCCTCCAACCGTAGAGGATTCTTGATATTTAAGGACGAAATACTTTCCCTTATTCAAAACCAAAATGTTTTATAAATAGTTGCAAAATCAGCAAAAATTCCCCAAACTCAAAATAATTAAAAGTGAAAGTCCTGAGGCTAAAGAAAAGCATTAAAATATAAATTCTTATTTAACACTATATCTCATTCAGTCACCTTCAGATACTGAGAATAAGAGCTTTAATACTTCTGCAAAATACACCCAAAATGTGCATGTTTGCTCACAAAGAACTATCCAACCTTCGTGCCCTGACTTCCACTACCGGAGCCTGGGAAAACCCAAGTAGCTTTCTCGGCTTCCACGCTGCCGCCCAGATCCTGGCTCCTTTACGCCGAGGCTGCTCGTTGTGCGCATTATTAGCTGTCGTTTATTTTACCCAAGCAGCCGCCGAAAGGAGACAGGAGGCAGGAGACTGCCAGGAGCTGAAGTCGGGACCCCAAGCTGTTCTATGTAGGGAGTGGTGGGGATGCTGGGGCGAAACAAATTTTAGTTGTCGTCGTCATCGTCGCTCACTGCCTTGTTGTCGTCGTCGCTCCTTGTGCTCGGTGCATATGGAAGCATCCAGTTTCAAGAATCCTGCATCCTGCATCCTGGGAGCCCGACACAGAGGCTGCTTATCTTTATACACACTAAAGTCATTAGCCACCCCGGCTTAAAGGAGCTGCTTTTCCAGAAAATCAATGCCAGCCCCGCGCAAAAAGTCCGGGCCACACAGGGGCGAAATTGCAACGCTGTCAAGTTAAGAGCCTGCCAGACATGGCAAGGAAATTATAAAATAAAAACAAAGTGCAAATATTTTTCTAATGTCTGACAGCAGCTGTTAAATGCCACGGAAAATCCCGACAAAGAAGAGAGCACCGAGAGCAGAAAAGTGTTGGTCAAACTGGGAAAAAGGAGTTTACGGAGGGGCCAGCACACTAATGAACTATGAAAATAGCGATGACAAACAAAAACAATGGGCAAGTGACAAAAAGTGTTGTCTGGAAGAAGGCAACTTTTGAGCTACAGTGGGTTCTACACAGAAGGAAATTCTATTTGAAGAATTTTACAACTTAATTTAGAGAGAACGTATATTCTATTTAATGAAATTTTAACAAATTTAACAAATTCAACATTAAAATAATTCAAAAGTATTTTTATGTTGATATTGTTTTTTGCTGGGTTTCTAGGTTGCTTGAAAAAACTCAAAATGTTATTTTTCTGCATTTTCCCAAGCTTTTTTTTTTGATTCCTTTGCCACCAGGCCACAGTGCTCCATAATTAATTAGAAAACAAAAGCAAATCAGCAACCGAGAGAACAAAGAGAGCAACAAGCAATCACTTTCGCAATGGAAAAAATAGAGCAATGTCCAAGTGCCGGACTTGTGGAATCCACTCAGCGATGCAGTCGCCACCGGAGGAAGCGGAAGTGGAAGTGGGCGGAAATGGGCGGAAGTGGGGAGTAGCTGCTCCGGCTGCTGGCCACAAGATGGCGCTGTGCATTTACTTTTCTGCAGCTTGACAGCGCTCGAAATGAGACAAGTGGCAACGGCACCCGCAGCAAAAAAAAGGAACTCAGACAATGGGAGGGCCAACGTCAAAATGCTAATGCAATCGAGGTGGGGAGTGAGGGATGTGCCAGGAGGTGGTCGAAAAAAGAAGGTGAAATGCAATCCGTCGTTTGTTGTGCGGCAACTCGATTCGTCGGTTTGCTCTATTTGGTAATTTATGTGGCGACGTTTCTGCAACCCCACTGTTGTTGCAGGGGCAACCGCAAGGAACGGAACGAAGGCTGACGGGCAGCATTTCTGTGACAAGCGCACAAGTTTCACGCTTCACTGTGTCACCGAATGGCGAACACGAGCAGGGGCCAGGATATCGCCCACGGATGACTGACCCGCTGGCGGTGGCAAGCGAGTTAGAAAATTAAAAGCGCAATATGTTTTGGTATTTTTTCAATTTCAGTATTCCCTAGAGACTTTACATGGGTAGACGACTTTTAAATTCTTATCGGACTTTGGCTTTTATAAATAGGAATTTCGGAATATTTTGAAATAGTTTCCAAAACAGCACAGCTCAGCAAAAACGATAATTTGCACATGGTAATTTATTCCAGTAAGTTAAGTCGACGCTTTTCCCCCCACTTGGGCTAGTGTCATGTATCACGTACGATTTCCCGAATCTCGGGAGCTGATATTCCACTCATCGCTGGCACGAGTGCAGCATATAAATCGCTTCCACACTGATTTATCCCGCTGTTTGCCACAACCTAATTTAAAGCGTTTAAAGAAGTAACAGGGAAATGTAATATTTATTTTGTCAGCTTTCTTTTTTTCTTACGTGGAAAACTTTTTCCCCTGGCGACATTTCCGTCAAGTTTTCGTGGCTGGCCGCCCGTCGGCTGCTGCCGTTGTTATTATTATTCAGTTACTCTGTTTATACAGGCGAGATATTCATACATTCATGAATATATATAAAGCACGTATCTCCTTTTGGCGCTGGCCCAACACACAGGGCGAGAATTTGCATAAACACCACCGTACAACAATAACAAGACGGGTGTGTCTGTGGGCTCGCCAAGAAATAAGCGGCAGAAGCATCCGCAGATAGCGCGATGCGATGCGGCTTGGTTTACTTTTAAATATGTACTATATGTGCACAGTGCATGTGGGTACACTGAAAGAAATACTAAATTATGTTTTAAAATAAAAGAAATTTTATTTTAAATAAAGAGTATTTTTCATATTAAAGAAAATACATAAAGAAAAACTTTTTATAGCACTTTGAAGTCATTATTCAGGTTTTGCCTGGTTTATATATTATTTTATTAGTAACTTTTTATTTCGCATATTATTTATCAAAAATCATATAAAAACTTATTTAAATATTAAATTAAATTAAAATGTGCTCAGTGGACATGAGCTCGGTGCTCCTTTCAAGCAACTCCTTCGACTTCAGTCGCACATCTATATGTATGCGGATTTATCTTGCCACAGTCCTCCGGCTCGTATACATGTTTATAAAATTGTCTAAATTCCCACAAGTTGATTTAAACTTTCTTCGCCTGCTCAATGTACGTGTGTGTTTGTCAGTATTATTTTTATGCGAAAAAAACTTGCTTTTGTTAGTTTGATGCCCGGTGGTGGTGCTCATGTCTCTAATGCAAGTATCTCTTTTGGGTATTCTCCATGTTTTCCTGCTTCTTTCAGACCCACATCGCGTATACGTAATGCTTGTGCACCGGCTCGTTTGTTGCCATGGCCCCCAAGAAGGGGGAATGAATGGTGGTGGAAGTATATATTGTATTGTTGTAATTCCACCGGTATCCCTTTCAGGTCTGGCAATGTAGGAAATGCTAAAAATGCTCTCAGGTATTGAAATCTGAACCGTAGCTAGGCCACTGTTGCAGCCCTGCGCTTTATTTGTTCCACTGTCCTCGTTTCCCTGCAGGTGCTGTTCCGATATTCTGTACCTCCTCGCCTGGACAAGGATAAGCTGTCTCCCAAAACGTGGCATTGAATTCGGGACTTTGTATCAAGGTTGGGGGAAGGTTAAACATATGGGTAATACAGAAACTTGTTTAAATTTTATTAAAACTTAAGACACCTTGATTTGGTTAAGATAATTTTGTAACAAAAAATGTAAATCGTTATTTAATCTGTTTACCACATAAAGTCTTACATACAGAACTCACTAAGAAATATGTTTTATTCCTAGATTTGTGTTTGTTACTTATTCCTTATGTTTATCCCTAGTTCGCTAATAAAATGCGACATAATTGTTCGTAACTCTGGTGGGCTTTTCTCAGCCGGGAGGCCCTGGTCCCGTTTACCCACTTGTTCTGCCTGATCCGGCTAATCTGCCGCCAGCATCTGTTTATAATTTGAGGCGAGAACCTTTAGGCCTCTTCGACGGTGCACTTGACTGAACTTTCACATTCGCTCTGTCATCCACTCCACACGCCGTGGCCCCGCTCACCCCATTTGCACTCGCATCCTGACAGGAGCGCTTTAACCAGCTAACCACTTGACTCAAGTGTTTGCTCACTTTGCGGGCAGCTTTCCCTACTTTCTCCCGTCGCTTCGGTCTGCGGTTACTGCTCTTTTTTCGCATATGTTTTGACACGCCTTTTTTGCGCCCAGATGTTTTTGTTTTCCACCGATTCCCCTCGCCCTGTGTTTTCCTTGCGACCTCCGCAGCCAGCACTCGTGGCATTTCCATTGTCTGTCGGCTTCCACTCACTTTATTTGTACTCGTGCATCATAAGGGTTTAATGGATTTGCCGTTAGGCATCCTAGGCTGCCTGAAGGAACCTCGGAAAGCTCCCTTCTGCTTTGCATCATTTGCCCACTTTTCACACGCCCCTAAGTGCGGGTGCTAGTGAGTGTGTGTGTGTGTGTGCCTACGCAATGATTATCATATTACGGCCATTGTGTCTGGGCCCTGGACTCGAACACCTCCGCACTCTGCGGCACTTCGCTTTATGACTTTATTTTCGCCTCCTCCCGTCGTCCGGCAGTTAATACATTTTTATGGACTTGCCAAACTACTTAACCGCCCACCGGCGGCTTATTTCGCCCTCACTTTCTGTCTCTCTATTAGCTTTTCGCGTGCTTTGTCATTGCCGTTAATAGACTTACCTCGCCTCCTTCGGCTTACTGGACGCGATGCGGAGACAGACCGTTAGGGCCAACTGGCCACTTGCCAGAGGAACGGCTGAGGCTCAGGTGGGGCAATGCCATCCATAAAAAAATTGGTCAACGCCGCGTATGCGTAATGTGCGAATGCCGTTTTATTTATGCGCTAATAGGCCTTCAAAAGATTTAATGACTGCCGGGTTCGTTAACCGCTGTAAAAGACTTGAGGTTTACAGGAAATTTGTTCTAACAAGAAACTGGAAAATAAAGCCCATTTTGGTCCTGCTTAACTTGGGTTCTCTTTTGTAATTTAGAAAAATTAAATTACGTAATGATTTATGAAAACTACTCTCAACAGAGAGGCTAAATTTAATGCTTTCAGTTAAATTTTCGGGGAAATATTCGCATGCACCCTGTGAGCTTGCAAATTCTGTTTACATTTGCCAACATTTTTGCAGACTTCAGCAGCAGCTGCAGATCGAGAGGAACAACAAAGGACATGGAGCCGCCTTAGTTGGCCATGTATTTCGGTTGTCGTAGTCTGAAGCTGTCCTTAACACACATCAAAGGCATTATTAACACCGCATACACAAGCAGGCTCCAGAATGATGCCTTCAAGAGGCCAAAAACCCAAAACATGTGTCGTTGGCCCTGTTTGCCAGGGTGTGCGTGCGAGTGGCCCTATGAGCGAGTATACGAGTATTTATGAGCCATGTACATAAATGGCAGGCACACATACATACACAACAACTGTTTTTGGCGTGCATTAAGTGGTCTTAACTTTCCACACAAGGACATGGTTTTTGTGGTCTTTAAAATTATTTTTCCGCCCTTTTTGCGGGGGTGGCAAAGTTTCCGTAAGAACGTCTGTGCGGCCAATAAAACTTATATTAGTCTGGCAGGCAATATTATGCCAGCGCATTCTCTTTAAATTTGCTGCAAGGATCTAATTCTTAACACGCTTTGGTTTGCTTGAAAATATTTAACGCAGTGCTTTTCTCTCGTTCTTTAATGATCTTTGGCATCCTACTTATCGGAATAACTTATTTTCCGGCTGCAGTATACAGTTTACGTTCGTAGAAGTTTTTCACCTTTCCTTCCCCCTGTAAATCTTCAATTTAATTCTCCCCCTGCCGGCTACACGTAATCCCACATATTTGTCTGGGCTAAGGGGCAACTTGAAATTTACAGCTGCCAATTTGGAAGTCAGAGCCCGTCTGACCCTTTTTTCCTTTGGCTCATCAATGAACCAATAAAGTATGCTTCTGGAAAAATTGAGGGAAAAGGGCCAGCAATTGATGTTTTATTTCCTCGTTATATGTGTGAGCCATACAAATGCAGTTTGGTAAATGTTTACCTCTCCATTCGCTCCCTTGTTTTCTCTGCGAAATCAGGTTAACGAAGAGCTGTCTTCTGGGGCGATTGGGATGCGTGAGCAATTTTCCTCAACGAAAACGGGAAGGCGGGGAGAGCAAGTTGCCGTTTTCAGCAGCCGCAATTAGCAGCCGAAACCAAGAATGCAAAATTCAGTCAAAGAATTTCCGAAATGCCTCGGCCTCGACTCGATGACAAAGATGCAAGGCTGACTTGTGCAGCCTGAAAAATTGAAATTTTAGCGAGGAACGGAAGCTGCCGCTTTGCCCTTTTAGTCCTGATCCAAAATGTACACTTACCCAAGCTCAGAGAAAATATTAGTAATTAACTTGTAAGTAAAATGTCAAAAGGAAAAGTATATTTCTAATTCATACGCTTACATAGGAAAAGCAGTCGAATTTTGGATTTATTCCCTTTTTCCATCTCGTTTAGGATTAAATGCATCTGTCCCCCATTTGGCTCAGTGCATCCTTCCGTGTTGGCTTTTCCTCAATGTCGACTGCCACACTTCAAAGTTCGCGTTGTCGCCGAGTTAGCGAGTAATGAAAGTTGCGTGTGCCTCCTTGTCTGAAAATCGGCGAAGGACGCTGACGAGGACGAGGACGTGGCGACGTTAAGTCGCGGGGCGGCTGCATTCAAATTAAATAGCATTTTGATGAATATTGATCGATTGCCTGTGCCTTGGGGCAAATTAGAAGCGCAAACCGCATTGACAAAGTTTTTATTTGTGCGCCGCGGGCGAGTGGTTGGTGGTTGAGGGGTGGAAAGTTTAGCCTTCACAGTTTGGTAGAGGACGATCTAAGGGGTTTGAAATTATTTGCAATTTGAATTCAATTTAAAGTGGACCATTTAATTGGGGCATCTGTTCAGTTGAATGGATGTTTCAGCTTAGCGAGACAAGAGAATGTCTTTCTTTTTTTTAACATTCTCTGCATTTGGTTGAACCCTAAACATCGATATCATTGAATAATCGAGTTTTCGAGCTGCATCATAAGAGAGAACCCATTGCATAACTCTCACTTCACAAGGACTCGTAACATTTGTTTTATATGAAAGAACACTCGGCTGCCAAGTCAAGTCAGCGTTAAAGCATTTTCGTAATGGAAGCTACAAAGTGCTTCAGTTTTCCCAGACGACGACAGAGCCGCTGTGCAAGGCAATGTCCTTCGGACGGGACACAATGCAGGCAGCCACCGGAAATGAGTAAACAAGCGTCAAATAGTGAAAACAGCGACCCAGTACAATGCAATACCCGGTCCCAGCTCGTAGTCCTTGCAGCCTCGGCACCCTCCTCCTTGGCCCCTCTGTGCTGCACTGCTCCTTTCCGAGCCCCAGCACAAAAATACAAATAAATGAAACATTAAACGAGACAAGGACCAGAGCCGGGGCTCTCGACGGCGCACTGGCGAGGGAGGACGAAAAATGAGCACCGAAGACAACAACCGGATATCCTGGAACTTTATAAGGAGGAGCTCCCTGGCAGGCACCCGAAAAAAGGACAACAAAGCCAGCAGCAACGACGACAAGGACAGCGAAGTTTATTTTAACTTTTGATTTCCGCATTTCTCGGTACGCCCCTCCCCGTCCTGCCCAAGTGCATTGGCAAATGATTGCATTGAGTGGCAAAGTTGCGCCTTCCCTGGAATATCGAGCGAGCCGGATCGCCATTAAAAATGTATTAAATGCGCGACTATCTGGCTCTCTGCCTCTCCAAAGGCGTAAAACGCAAGGATGATAGATGGTTTCGGGTTTACTTGCTTAATTATAGGATGTAAAAAATCCTTTTATTTAATTATATTTATTCAAAGCTGTGGTTTAAATTTGGAACAAAATTTAAACCCTAGGAACTTGGCTTACCCATCAACTTGGCCTTGACTTTCAAGTCAGTTCTACGGCTTCTAGCTGGAATATTCACCTGCAATTTCTTAGATAACTTTCCTAACGAGTATTTTCGACATGAAGCTCAACACAACCCCAGTGTAAGAATTTATTGTACACAGACTAACTTACAATAATTGTTCCTTAGCAATAGCGAATCAGAAATATGCTTGGAAGATTGTTCGTCTGAAGAGGAACTTGAGGAGAACTCGGCATGTTCGTCTTTGGTGGTGAACTTGCCACGGTGAGTAGTTCACCTGTCCTCCTCGATGTCTCTAACTCTCTCTTCAGCACACTAAGACTGATCTTGGAATATAAGCAGTTCAAGGCGGCTCAACTTATTCAGCGACATATTCGCGGCTGGCTGGTGCGTACTCGAGTGCGGAAAGTCAAGCTGGCGGCGGTTGTTATTCAGCAGTGGTGGCGGCGCTACATGGCACAGAGGAACCTCGTCGTCGTGGCCGAAACCAAATTGCAGCTGGCCACAGTGCAGCTGTACAACTTCAGCGCCACCCTGATCCAGAAAGTCTTCCGTGGCTGGTGGTACCGGAAGGAAGGCATCGACATGAGAAAGCTCAAGCATCTGCAGATGTCCATGTCAGAGTACATAATCCGTATAATGGGCAGTTGCTTGAATGAGCTCAAGGACAAGGCTATGCTACCAGGAGTCAGAATTCGACTTCCGCAGTGAGTTAATTGACTTAAAGTTTAAATTAATAGGAACTTGAAATCGGTTTACTAACGAGATCTTTTCTAGGAAATGCAACGAAACGATTGACCAGCTGGTTTCCACATTCGACTATCGCATATACAATGGTCGCTCCTGCTACAAAATGGAGCAAACAATACAAGAAATCAATGAGCAGCGAAATTCCTTCAAGGTGTCCGCATTTTATACCACCGTTCCCTTCTCTGGATTCGACTACAAACAACTTTGCGAGAGACATGTCTCGTCCGTGGAAGTGGTTGAGCAAACACCTGAGGCCATCGAATTGATTCGGAAATTTGTGAGCGGAAAGTCCGATATGAACCTAAAGTCAAAGTATATACGCAAATCGCAGCTTAAAGCGGGTAAGCCGATTAACTGGCCTTTTTCTGCAGAAACTAAACTGTAATTTCCCACCTTTTTGCAGGCAAGTTAACTCAGCGACTAGGTAAAAAAGCTGCCTTCCTCAAGCACATCACTCGCGACATGAAGAAGTGGCATTATGCGAATGGGGATAAGGTCCTGCCGAAGAAAATATTCGCAAATACAGACATGAAGGCCCTTCTGGACGAGGCCAAAGAGAACCTAGAGGATATATTCGACAGACTGGGGCCATGCATTTGTGGAGCATCCGCCGAGATTGCTGATAATTAAAAAGTTCTTCTCACCTTTGTATATTTTGTAAGGAATAATTTACAAAAATGTAATGCTTTTCGGGTAGTTGTGCTGTTAAAACAACGGCAGATTCAGCCAATAGAAATAAAATTACAAACTTTGTCAGCATTTTTGAATCTTTTCACTGAAACTTTTTCCAAAAATGAATACATTGAAGTATGAGCAGCGTTAGCCTTTTAAGCCAGACGTTCTTTGAACCCTTCGAAGCCATGACTGCCCTGTATTTGTGTTTATTCCGCACACAAGGTATGTAAGTAGGTTCAATATTGGCAACAAATTAAATTTAATTATGTTTGCTGTTGCAGCCAAAAAGAAGCGCCTTAGCAAAAAGCGAAGCACAATTTGCCAACTCGGTAAATATTTGCCAACTGACGCTAATGAACTTGGGCATACAAATAGGCGAAGGCGAAGGCTTTGGGGCTCCCAGAGAGCTGTGCAGAATATAATTTTCCCCACAGATTGGCCGGGCTCTCAATTGTGTCGCTGGGCTCCATTGAAGAGTTTCTCCCAGCACTTTTCACGAATGTAATAAGATGAAAGAAGCGGCTGGGAAAATACGTCTGAAATAAAAGAAAATTGGCTAAGGAGCCGGGAACGTGTGTGCAGAAAAAAATCTTTGCTATTGATTGTGTGTGAGTGGTATTTACACATTCCTCCTTTCTCGTATGGGAAGCGCGTGGCATGGCCATTGTGAGGCCACAGAAGTCAACATTCCGTTTTATTCCCTCTGATTCCTGGAAGGTCTGTGTGCTCCCAGGGCTCAGTTGGGGTTAAGAGACTGAAGCACGATACGAGTATTCACTTTTTGTTTTAAACAAGCAAGCAAAGTAGTCTGGGAGTTTTGATTCGGCCCCAAAATCGACTCGACTCCGAACGCTGCCAGGAATATTCAGTTAAATTCCAAATTCCAGAGCGAACACATCTCCTAGCTCAGTAAAAACAAAGTACAAAGTAAATCTTTTGGCTAGGTTTAAGCATAAAGTGAAAAAAACCGCGAACGGTGAAAGAATTTATACAAAACAGGTTGGCATATCTCTTAGTTTGATTAAACGGAACTCTAATTTAAGAACTGTGCTCTTAGACTACAAAATCCAACCAGTACTTCACTTTTAGTTGGAACCCAAGACACACACATGGAATGAACGAAAGAAATTTGAATTGATATATAATAGGTAAGCATAGTAGATTAATTTTTCGAACTCTTATTCTAAGAACGGTGCTTTTATAGAGCATACACGCGCCAAGTACTCCACCTTCAGCCGAAACCCATGACACACATAAAGTGAGATGGTCCGTCATATAAGCCAAACACTGGCAAGACGATCATACATAATTCTTTACCAGAACTTTCTTAAAGCTGCCCTTGATTCCTTATACAAACAATGCCTAACAGGTAAGACCGAAAATCAATTTTCCAGAATTTAACTAATAGTTTATCTCTTTCCCACAGATAATTTCTGCAAAATATATAAAACATCAATATAATAATAACAGCATTAATATAATAAAACTACACTTACACTAAAAAAGTGAGAATTTTTTTATGGTTTGGGCCAGACAAAGAAAGAACATGCTAATTAAGCCAAAAGTGGGTCAGAAAAACAACGGAATAACAGCGAACAAGAGCTAAGAATAATGCTAGTCATAGGGAAAAAAACTGCCGAGAAACTGAATTAACCCAAATATGCAAATAAATTTGCCAGCAAAATGGAAACAAGTCTGGGCCAAGTTGCACATTAACTTCCGCAGCTCATTAAGTCACTGTCAGTTCCTGGGGCGGGATTTTCAGGGTGGACGAGGGGAAGCTGGCGGAAAAAATATATATATAAATTTATGTGACGCCAACTGGACGACAGGCGACCACTGAACAGAGCCCCAGTCCCACGAAAATCGTCGTGGAACTTTCTCTCAGAGGGAAAAACACAACAGAAATAAAATATCTTCGCTCTGAAAAAGTAGGGTGCGTGGGAGGTGTTTACAACCCCTCCCATGTATTTAGATAAATCAACGGGAGTCGCAAAAAATTGTTGAAAAGGTTGGAATGAAAATGTCGACGCTTTAAATGAAAACCCAAAAAACAAAAATCTCTTTGGGGGCACCCTCTTTCCGCACACTTTAATTAGGTCGTTTCCCTTATTTTGTTTTTACTTTTCTGTCCTATATAGGAAATGCCTGGAATTTTTTGCTGTTTGAACCGAAGGTCAGGGACTGACTTGGGTCTCCAAAAAGGCGGGGCAGGCCAAACTAATTAGTGGCCATTTTGTGGGTGCTCGCAGTTTAATTAAATTTTAATATGAATTTAATTGAAAGCTGAAAAAATGAATGTCCTTTGAAAAGAAATTTAATATATTGTTGCTGGGCTTTTTAAAGGAACAAATATTATTTTAGACTTAATTGTACAAGCCGGAACAATATACAAATTTTCTTGAGCAGAAGCCTTGCTTAGTGAAGTTTGTACTTCAAAGAGCTATATTAATGTCTACTTACTCATTTTATATTTGCAGTCACTGGAATTATATTTATATATTACGTTTAATTAAATTTTTTAATCAGTAGGCATGATTTGTGTTTATCGTTTTCCTTTAAGTTCACTCACATAAAAATTGTTACCAAGAAATACAGAGAGCGGGTCTTTAATTTAATTTCCTGTTTTCGTTATTATTGCGAAGGGGATAATCCTCCGCATGCGGCGTTATAATAAAGCACACGCGCTGCGAGAATCGAGAATGGAAGATTGTTATAGAGACGATGCGACTGTAAACACCACTGAAACGTTATATTTATATCACTCATACGCAGTGTTTGCGGCAAAGAAGTTTTCAACTTGGGATGTTTTCCTTGTGTGCTTTTGCAGAGGAGTTCACGACTATTTTTGACAGTGTAGTCGTGGCCGCTGTTCGTCTGAGATCCAATTCGTTGCGCGTTATCAATGAAACTGCTGATTTTTCTCGTCATCGTCGCCAGCATCGCCCCAAAAAGGACATTCGCTCGTGGCCACTCGGCAGTCCTTTCATCCCCTCTCTCTCGGAGCGCGGGACTCTCTCGCTCTCAACTTAACGAAGATGCCGAAGTGTGTAAAGTCCTCGGTGAGAGACACTCTCTGTTGCTTGGCAGGACAATTTAACGTTCGGGATATTTTGAAGCTGTAGGAGAACTATTACTTTAGAAGTTTTTATAAAACATTTGATAAAAACATATATTTAAATAAATAATAAACACTCTAATTCTCCTAGAGAAGAATAAATAAAACACAAAATTGTCTTTTGTAAGGCACTGTTAGGGATTTTAATAAAGATCCAGTCCCAAAAATGTTAAAATAGGGGGAAATTATTGTATAATACAACCATATAAGTATTTACATTCATATTTATTTTTATTACGATTTTAATACAAATAAATATGGGACACATTTATTTCCCAAAGGCTTTCTTTTACCTAGAAAGACAAATACTTTTTAATATTAATGACTAATAAATTTGATGATTTTTTCCCCGATTTTACTCTTTAACTTTTGCTTTAAATAAGAAAACATCCTTGTTTATTTATTGATACCATATATTAATAAGCCAAGGGAAATTCAGATGTAAATTCGGAAGGTAAGAAAAATTATTCTTTCTCTGCCACAGAACTACCTTAACATATTCACGGGATTCACAATGCCTGAGAAGAAAGCCAGTTAAAATTCAATACACGGATGGCGAAAGGCAACTTTTAAACAAAACAAATAATTATATAGCAACTTTTGCTATAATAAAAATTCATAAGCTTCAACAAGCATATCTCTCAATACACAAAGCCAGAGGAAGAGTTAAAAATAAATAAAGTGTTTTTATTTGTAAGCAATCTCGAAAAAAACAGTATTCTAGGCAGCTCTATAAAACTTTTTATCAATTGAAAAACTTGCGTTTAGAACACAGTTCCGCGCCCTCACACGTTAGCCTAATCGCTGGGCGAGGTTCAATTAATTGTCGCTAATTGGGAATTATGCGTTTACCGCTTGGTGTAGAGTCAAGGAATTAGTGTAAGCCAGCAGCTTCACCCCTCTGCACACGCCCACACAGTGTTTTGAGGCGCCTCAATGTGTTTCGCTTTGCGAACACATACTTAAAGTACTGAAAATCTTTTATGACACGTTATTAGTTGGCCCAGGGCAAGGGGAAAGCCGCGGTTCGGGGAAGGGCAGGTTGGGGCTGTGGCTGAGGAGAGCCGGCTCAGACAGCGAGCTTTAATATGCTTAATGTAATTATGAGAATCGCATAGAAGGGCGCCGCATCTCTGAATACAAATGAAAGCGTAATTCGTGAAAAGGACGAAGGAGGGAGTTGGAGCTCGGGTAGACGTACCTTGTGACTGTCATAAAAATACCCATACAAAATCACGCCATTTTTATTGTTGCCTGCGGAAAGCAGGAGAAAATTAAATGTGCATTTTAAATGCTTCAAGCTGTAAGGAGTTTTAAAATTATAATCGTTAATTGGTTTTTCCAGTCTCTCACTTAAGGATATATGCAGCTAAGAAAATTGTATTTAAAACAGATGTCATTTAAATGTCAACTTGATAAAATTCGCATGTCTTAGCTAATTGTTTTAAACATTTCGCTTATAGCCATTTGCAAAGTGTCCGTCAAATATTTTTCTGCATCACCTCATAAACTCCAACCTGGGGCCCGTTGAAAGCAATAAAATGGGACCATAGATCAGGACAGCTCCTTTATATTTACATTATGCAAACATATTTATTCCTTCGCTCCGAAATTCTTTGCGAAACTGACTTTGCGGCTAATGCAGATGGCAGGCGAAGCGAAGCGTAAAATGCTTTGTAAATTATTATGCCAAGACCAAGTCGGGGTGGGTGCTTAGACCCCACATACTATGCACAAAAATATATTTTTTCAGAGATAAACAAAGTATTTGCGCTGGTGGCTGTGGGGCGGCATGTGTTGTGTCATAAATTTCAATTGACTTATGAATATGGAGGGTGCTCTTTGCCCACGGAAAGTTTTTAGCGCCCACACGTGCCTATAAGCCCACAAATATTGTTTAAATTTATTTCTCGCTTTGCTAATTCTGTCTTCCCAAAAGATATTTCTTCTAAATGAATTTTCTTTCTAAACCTTGGTTACTTTTGGAGTATAAAATGAGCCGAAAGTTGCCGACTGTTTTATGTTAAATTTTTAATTTAATTTTTATTTGTAGAGTTTAAAAAGTTGTTTAGTTCTTGCTATCGATAATAATTTTTTAAATCAATTTTATAAAGGGTTCTATGAAGATACCCTTCAAAAAAAAAAAAAAAATTGTTATTTATAATAGTCCTAATGAAGCATTTTCTTTACTTTTATATTTTCTCCCGCAATGTTACTATTTTTTATTTTCAATATAATATATGTATGGCCCTACCACCCGATATTATTATTCTTTTTTTTTAGTAAGCAAACAAGTAGTCTGGTGTTTTTCATTCGGCCCCAAAACTCAACTTGACTCCGAATACTTTCAGGAATATTCAGTTCAATTCTAAATTCCATTGAGAGCTCAGCTCTCAGATTAGTACAAAGGCAGTAAATATTTTATAAAAGAAAATTTCTTGGTTAGGTTTAAGTATAAAGTGAAAGGGTATTACGTGCAATATAGATTATAAATCTAAAATACACAGTACACTGGCGGGTAAGAAAATTTCGAGCACTTTAGTCTTCCGCAAATCGATTTTTAAGAGCTTATCTTTCAGAAAGACACGAACGGCGGTTATTGTTGGAAGGTCACATAACAGGTAACAAATCTTCAGTTTTCCCAACATTTATTTATTACTTATCTTATATCTTTCAGAACAAGACAAGAATCACGAATACTGTTGGAAGGATACTTTTTCTAAGAACCATGAAGAAGACTTTACATAACAGGTAACATAATTTTTATGACTTTAAAATTTTTCACCTAATCTGAAACATTTATTTATTATCATACATCTTTCAGATTCCATACTAAGCCTGACACTAAATAAATCAAATAATATTAAGAAGTATAACATATGTATATCCAATCTCTACGCCAAGCTTGTAAGACCCCAGCTTCAATGGTACATCTGTTTCTTCTCGATACTCAAAAACAACAATCTTTTAGCAAGAATCCAGGCCAATTCTCCTCAGTTAAAAATAACAAGTATATAATATGACAAATCTATTATAATAAAAACAATTACACTTAAAGAGGTGTTTTTTTATTTAGCGGCATGAGCAGAGTATACCTACATATATAGGAATCTCAATTTTATAATAACATTTTAAATTGCATAAATGTATATAAATACCGTTTTTCTCCATGAGAATCTGTCAAATCTCTCGCCGAGTCGACAATCCCAAAAGTTGCGACCAAGTCCAATGCATCATTTTTATGTGGAAAATTTTAGAACTGCCTAAGCGCTTAATGTGCCCCCCGGCTTTGGAGGAAAACCTCTACGACCGGAGTTTCCGCCACTCCTTCTCGCTCTCACACATCCGGACAGTCTCGCTCTGTCTCAGAGCACCCGAAGGATATTAACAATAATCTAACCAAATTAACCCAAAGCACTAAAGTGTAAGTGACATTAAGTTAATTTTCGTGTGCGCCATCGAAGAGAGAAGCGAGTTGGGAAAAAAATAACGAAAAAGCTGAAACAAAGGAAGTGGCAATGGGGAAAAACTTACGTTTTATTTTACTTTTGGTTGTTTTTTTTTTTTTGTTGCTTCTGTCCCTGCTGCTGTTGGTTGCATCAACTGTGCAAAATTTCCCACGAGATCAATCAGCCGCAGGCTGGAACAGGACGGGCAACAGCAGCTGCTGCTGCAGAGGGTAAACCAGCTCGGATCCTGTTCCTCGATGTTGTGGTTTTTGTTGTTATTACTGCCTCTTTGCAACTTTTCCTTTTGTGTAACTTTGACCTGCTCAGCTCGCAGCGCTTCCTTCGTCCTTTTGCCGCATTGTCTACAAGTAGGAGCAGCTTCTCCCCCCAAAAGTATATACGTATGCGGGGGATTTTTTGTTTTCACCTTTTGGCATTGGGAGCTCGGAGTGTGCGGCTAATGAAGCGAGAGTTGATGAGGCGAGCCAGGTCAGAGGAGCCCAGGGTTCGGCTCCAGGGGCGGGCTTAGCAGATACTAAGGACGAGCTGACACAAGAAGTTCCTGGTAAAATAAAGTTATTCGCCAAAGTTGAAGATGAGCTTTATCACCTTGATATTAATTGGTTGACATACAAGTTGTTTTATATTTTTAACAAATTGAGTTTATTATTTGATATTTTAATAGATTAATAATATTTTATTAAAGTCTCCACTAAAAATTCACTCAAACAATAAACCCTAACCACCCTCAAGAACCAAGAGGTATCTCTTAAAAAACAACCAGCAAGTTGACCAGAAACCAAAAGTTGTCTCTCATTAACAGGAAACACTTCAAAGAAATCCATAAGCCAGGAAACTTGGCGCTAATTGTCTCGGTGTGCGCACGCATTGGAGGTCGAGGTCCTCCGAAATATGCCGCAAAAAGAAAGCCACTTGATTGATTAATGGATGTCAAGCGCCAGCGCCAGCGTCGAGGTGACAAGTGGCCAAGTCAAGTCGGACGGGGATTTGCCGCCACTAAATGATGTGCCAAATTAGACACGACCCGGAGAGGCCATGGACTGGGCCGGGGCTGACTCTCCGCCCCCGGTCAGTGGGGGGCTGCGGAGCTAGGAAGCCCGGCCAGAAGCGTATGCAATAAACCGTCAAAATGGCGTCCGGCAAACGACTAGAAAATGACCACGAGCTCCATTTATTTGGGGTCCCTTTTCGGAACCGACATCTGTATGCGGAAACATTTAATTTTGCGCCCCAGAATTCGATGTAGTGGTTCTTGCACAACTTGCACTTCCGTCTACTTTTGCACTTCCGCCCCGTTTGGGCACCAACCTGAGCCCGAGCCCCGGATCCGAGTCCCCCAAAATGGAGTTCGGGGTCCATTGCGGATGTCCGCGTGGCAATTTTAATGCAATTTTTATGCGCCCGCTTTCGGCTTCCGATTTTTTATATATTTATATATATATTTTTTATATATATATATTTTCTGCGAGTCCTTCTCTCCGCCATTTGCCTTTTATCGTGTGCCATAATAGCAGTTTGTCTCTCCCCCGACTGCAGTTTGTGGCCAGGAGCCGGGGAGATGGGGCTGCCAGGAGGGGCTCCTGCATCCTCTCGAGCGGATGTCAAGGTATGTATGTGGCTGTATTTGGGTTAAAGACTTCGGGTATTTGAGTGCATAATTGCACTTTTTATGGCAGTAGGTTTGCAGAAATGGTGCAGCTTCTCATAAGCTTTGCTCTGATGTGTTTTTTAATTTAAAAATAAAAAACGTCAATATTTTCTGTATGCCATCCTTATTAATTTTCATGTCTTGCCTTTTTTTAAGCTACCATTCTTTAACGGTTTGTATTAACTACTTGTATGATCTATTAACCCTCTAATACCCAAGAGTGCCTCAAGGCACTTATTATATAATTTGTATTATCT